>JABWIB010001740.1:6364-28278 GCA_016617825.1 Platyplectrum ornatum | reverse complement strand
TTATTAACATAAGACAAAAGGGTGTGTTTGGTATATATTCAGTGCATCATTTTATTGTTAGGTTTATTATGAACAGTACTAATGGAGATGTAGAATACGCATACTTCAGTAATCTTCATCTCTTTTCTCAGAAATATTATAATGTCTTACGGTATGCAAAATAAATGTTATGCTGTTTATGTTTTATTAATTGAATAATTATATTATTCCTTTATAAAAGGACATTAACTCAAGTAATTTGAGCTGAAAGCAATAGTGAACAAGGTCGAATTAAGCTGGGTAACTGAACTCAGAAATGTAATTATTTATAGAAATATAGTCTGTGCCAAGGTACCAAGTCTGGCAACCAATTTCTATTTGTTACAGTCTAATCCCAATATTAGTAAAAACCCAATATTAAAATGATATATCTATGCATATATGGTTTGAATTTTATAGTTTTAGTGTTTAAAATACCGGCCTTAAAGATGACGTTCGAATAATTAGTAAATCCATCTCCCTAGCAGATTTGTGTGGGTCCACTGTTTACATCTTTTGCTTGTAAAATATCTTGAGGTGTGGGCTATGTTTGGTGGAGATTATGTATAAATTTTACTAATTTTAAAGAAGTTTTAATAAAGAAGATAAATTCTGTACCATAAAGGAGTAGTTGTTACATTGATCCGCTACCGGAAGAAGGTGTACCAAGGTTGCTCTCCCGGACGGACAACGCAGCGACCCCCGCTAAACGAGGAATAATACAACTTAGGATATACGCGCTCTGGCAAGTTTTAAACTTGTAAGTATTATGATCACTGCAGCGTGATCTGAACCTTTAAGATATGCACAAAGTTTCTGTCTCTTCCTTCCCTACATGTACATCGGCTGGGAGAAGGTAAAAGAGGACTAGAAGAACCGGGAGAGATTCGTGGATAGAAACTAACTACAAGCAAAGAACCAAAGGGCAAGGAAGTGAGTATAATCAGTGTGGGGGCACAAAAAGCTTTTGAAACGCTCTACACATTGTTGCTCTCTTTCTCTCCCCACCAACATCGGAGAATCATCATCGGAGATCATTAATGGAGCTGGATTTAAACACACAAGATTCAGAAGAACATTTCAAAGAATGAGACCGTTTATCGATTGAGAATAAGGACTTTGAAAGAAAAATCATTTGGACCTCTGCCAGTGTATACGGGTAAAATCTTTCTTATTCTCTATTTTTTAGGGTTTATTTTTTAGGGGTTATTAAGGTTTATATTTTCTGGTATTCATATTGTGGCCCAAGGTACACAATACTGCCCCGGTGTCCGCATACAAAGGGTGAAGTGAAAAACACCCTTGTCCCGTAGGAAAAGGCTTTATAAGGTTCAAATACAGGGGTATTTTCCAATTCATTCTGTTTATCGTAAACAGAAGTCCAGAAATACAAAACAATGATTTTTGTATTCTTAGATTGATTTTGATTTGAAGATTGGGTGAAAAGGTGAGAAAAGGTTATAACAATCAGTTAAAGTAAAAGGCAAAAATGATACTTTTGAATTTTTAATAAGTAGAAATAACAAAAATAGAGTTAATGCAAGATAGGTGCTACCTGCTGCTATGAACTCTGTCACACAATAGGGAACAGAGTACAACATTCCTCTGACATTCACCTGGGAATCTAAACCTGCTGTTTAAAGCCTTGGTTTTTTAGAAGCAACTAGGAGATGCAACTGGAGTCTTAGGTAGCAGGTAATGGAGAGTTAGGATTAGGCAGCAAGCAGGGAAGGGATTGGGCAGCGAGGAGGGGAATTTTAGGGTTAGACAACAGGAAGGGGAGGGTTGTGGTTAGGCTGCAGGATGGGGAGGGTTGAGGTTAGGCTGCATGGAATGTAGGGTTGGATTGGGCTGTAATTAATAAAGGTTAGGGATAGGCTGCGGGGAGGATTGGTGTTATGCTGTGGGGAATGGAGGGTTGGGGTTGGCAATAGAGGGTTAGGAATAGGTTTCTGGGGAGGGTTGGGGTTAGGTCACAGAGAAGGGGAAGGTTAGGGAAAAAGAAGGGATTTTAGAAACTTACCTGCCGGCACTGCAGGAGCCTCTGTTTGCATTCATCCTCTGTCCATATATACCATATACCTTTATTGTATTGCTCCAGTTGAAAAAAACATAACTGCCACATGGGGAATTTGTATTACAAATTCCCCATGCATAATGATTTGCATAATGATTTAGCTCTTTTATTGTAAATTAAGAGAAAGTAAAAAAAAAACGTGTTACAAAAAGGTGATTTTAGTATTCATTTTGAAGAAAGTTAAAGGCTCCTATTATTTTTATTACATTGAAAAGAAAGCAAAATAAATGGCAAATACATCCAAAGAAAGTAGAGAAAAAGAACATATTATTCTAAATTAATTCCCATTCTGCCTTGAAGAAGTTCAGTACTCAAGTAAGAAGAATAGATAATAAATGCACAGTTCAAATGTTTTAAGAACAATAGTTTTGAATAGTTTTCAGGTGTAATATCCAGAGTTGCACAGGTGAGTTCTCCGTTCTTTGTTACCCTCTGCACTGTCAGTATTGGTGATGATGTACGAATCTTAACATAGGGTCCTGCTGTAGTGACTCCCTGGTATGTGAGGGTGGTGACCTCTTCTTCCTCACACAGGAGTTAGGCTCTAACAGTGTTATAATCTTATAATCTAAACTCTGGAGCTCTGTGTATAAGCTAGACATTAGGCAAGTAGACAGAATAAGCATGATGAAGCTTTTGTGTTCACACACATCCTGACATAGTAGACTGGATCCAGACCAATGCTCTGACATCTATGATATAACTTCTGGGCCGCCACCACGTAAAATAGGGACTGTATAATAACTGGATACTATGGAGGACACTATGGAGGACATCGCTGCATTATTAGCATGCCTCCTACGCAGCAGAATCGGTTTCCGCAGCCGGAAGCTCTCTCAGTATGGAAGATCCAGGTCTGAATTGGAAATGTGTTTGTGCATGGTTGTGCACTATTTTGACAGGGCTATTCTCAGCAATTGGAATGAAAGTGAAACCAAGAAGGTTTGAATCCTAGGGGACAAAATGGAAACATTTCCAAAACCCCACCCTTATCCCAATCCTCTGCTCTTCTCCCCTTCCAACCCCTCCTCACAGCCTAACCATGATATTTTCCAATCCATCCCCTCCCTCAAGCCTAACTCTAACTTCCCATTCTCTTATCCTCTCCCCGCAGTCTAACCCTAACCATCCCCTTCTACACTCCATCCTCTTCCTGCAGTCTAACACTAACCTCCCCTTCTATGCTCCATCATCTGATTCCTGTTGCTGAATGAAACACCAATTAAGCCGCGCTCTCCAGCTACACCTCTCAATATGAAAAGTAGGTTCTATGTGGGTGCTACTTATATGTTCATTTATTGTCTTGGTATCACATGTAGGACATAGAACCTACTTTTCATATTGAGAGGTGTAGCTGGAGAGTGCGGCTTAATTGGTGTTTCATTCATTCATTGTATCTATTTTTTCTATGTGCTCGTTAAGCTGCTGCTATAAAAAAAAAATAGCGCCCACTTATATGTTCATTTATTGTCTTGATTCCTATTGCTAATACTCTTTAGTAATTTCAAACACAGACTCGTGCCATGATAAAGTGCTGTGGGCCACTGCTCTGTTTCTGAAGACGCTGCGGAGTACAGAATTTTCTTGGAGCAGCTTCCAAGTCAATATTGTTTCATTGGCGAACTATTGAGCAATTGCTGCATATTCATGACCTTGGTGAAAATAGGACTTTAGCATAACAAGTGGAATATAAAAACATTGTATAAAAAACTTGAAACTAAACTTTATAAACAACACTACATTGCTTTTTGCAATAAAATCAATAAGGAAAATATAGAGAAAGCAAAGGAAAGTAAAGGTGTCCTAAAATACCAATGCCTGATGAACGAGTAGTTTTGAAAAGTTTGCATTTTAACATCATTGCTTTTATTTCTGTTAGCCATATCTGCAATATTGCTATTTTTGTTTTCCTTACTGAAGAACAGCAAAATTCAGAACAGGATAATAAAAATTTCAGTAAGCCTCCTGTCAGTTTCTTCTCATAGTGTAGGTGGAGAAGGGAGAATCTTCATACGCACATTCATTCACTGACCTCATTTGTTTTTCAGTGCGAGCTCTGGCCCTGTGAGCTTTGATGTTTTTTGTACTATGGGTTCTGAAAAACACGAGTTAACATGAGCTAACTAGTTTTTCTTTTAGTCACGTTACAGCTGAATTCCAGATTACTAGAAGCCTATTGAATTTGATTGCAGCCCTTAAGGCATTTGGGTAGGAACATCTTGTTGTGAACAACAATTTGACTTTCATAATAATCAAGGCTACAACACTGAAATTCTTTCTCTGCTCTGCTTTCAACATTTAAAGAGCCCACAACTTGTTAATCTGACCACTCGCTTTATAATTATTGACTGATTGGACTGATTACAGTACAGTGTATGGCAAGCACGGATTTGGCAAGACAAATACAAAATGGTCCAAATACGCAAACCCAAATATCTGATCATTTTGGATTCCTGAATGATCTGACTACCTCTGGCTGATCCTATTAGCCCCACTGCCTATGGCTTGAGCTATTGTCCTAATTTTCAGGTAGTGTTTGTCCATACTGTAATGAACCAATGTGCAAGATTGGTACTTTGGACCTGCACTGAGGAACACTTGTCACCCTACCCACCATTGCAGAATATTTTTCTTTTTACCTATTGTGCATAATACAAGCAATCTGACCTTCAGTCTAATAGACAAGAGAGATAGATAGACAAGAATAAAAGAACAGTGATACCGTGCTTAAGCTAACATATAATATTACAGATTTTTTTTAAATCCTACTTTATTATTATATAGAATTTAGGAATTCATAGAAAAAATGTGCATAAACATGTAAATAAAAAAATCAATTTAAACTACATAATGTCAATAACTTACAAATAAGTATTTAACTTTTAACACCATAATAATCCATGGTGAAGAGGGAGGATCTACTGAGATTGACAGGAGGCTCTTGCAGTCTATTGGTAGCCAGAGATAGCCTCCTGTCTATCTCTGCACTGATTGGCTGCTACAGTGTGTTTCTATGAACTGTAAAACACCACCCCCTTGCCTCCTCCATTTACATGCCTGGTTATATCATATTGCTATGGTCTCGCCTATAACATATTGCTAGGTCTCACCTAGGTGTCCAGAGACCTAGCAAGGGCCCTGCTCATTCATTATACGTCAAAACTATTTTACCTCTGAGGTCATACCCCAGGCTAGCAGGTAAACGAGAGGCTGTGCTGGCAGGTTACTCTGGAGCTTTGCAGGCTAGAAGCAGGAGCTGAGATTGAAGCAGAGAACTCCCTGGAAACACAATTAGCTGGAAAAGATGATTCAAAACAGGAACCAGGCACCTTGATGAATCAAGTTATTCTGGCTATGATATCTCCAGCAAACTGGATTTAAACAGACAGCCTCAGACCAGGATTGACTGTGCAGAGAGAACTGGTTATTGGTGTTACAGATGCATGTGATTCAGAGGCATGGTAAACAGAACAGGTGAACAGGATATATACTGGACTGGAATCAGTATTTGAAACTTATGCAAATCTCTAGGAATCACAGGCACATAATTGCTGTGAAAGGCAGAGCATGACACCCCAACTGACAGAGCGAGCAGGGCGCTTGAAACCGCTGACTGTGACATCAAAAGAAGGTGGAGCATGATACAGCATCTGACAGGGCGATCAGGGTTCTTGAGACTGCTGATCGTGACACATTGATCAGCATGATGAGATTAGAGGAGAGATTCTCAAACTCAGTCTTTAGGTGCCCTTTAACAGTACATGTTTTCCAGGCCCTGATGCCAATGCAAAAATCTGTTTAATATAAGATGAACCTGGGAATCAATTGACATCTTTCCTGCAAACTGCCTGTCCTTGCACCATTATATATAGGAATATTACAAAACAATAAGGTGTCCATGGGATATAAAAAACGTAAGGAGTAATAGCAAGTGCTTTATGCAAATCATGGAACACCAAGGTAAGTTCTTTTGTTCAGGTATCTTTCAGCAGAATGGCGTCATTAATTCTAAGAATACAAAGATCATATAAAAAGTTAGTACAAACAATACACATTACATAAGGTTACACTGTAATTATCTTTGAGTTAGTTGTTAGAGATTCCTTTGGAGGAACTAGGTTGGTGGTACTTTTAATGGATGTAAAGAGGAATATTATATAGGTACTATAGTTGATAATTAAGAAATCTATTTTGCACAGACTATAGTAATATATAGCTATTAGGTAGAAAAATGTTTTTAATTATTCCTGGAAAACACCTTGTATTAATGACTAGTGCTGAGTTTATAGCAGACGTCATAATTAAAAGTAGACATCCTTCATCTATTACTATTATTTTCATTGTGGGAAATATTACACAATTAATTAATAGTCTACTGTATTTGCTGGCGTATAAGACTACTTTTCAGCTCCGAAAAACATGCCTCCAAGTGGGGGGGTCGTCTTATACGCCGGGTATCTTTCTCCGAGGTATGAAACATCCAATGCTCCATAGATAATCACTAGCTGTATACATGGTCCTATGGTGATTATTTATAGAGCATTAGATGTTTATTACCTCAGACATACCCTGTGAACACAGAGTGCAGTGAAAGAATGAACTGTCAGACACATCCTCCCCCCTCCTCTCCAGGAAACATCAGCTAAATATCAGTGCAACAAGGGATCATACAACAGGGGATCATACAGTAAGGGATCATACAGCAAGGGATCATACAGCAAGGGATCATACAGCAGAGGATCATACAGCAGGGGATCATACAGCAGGGGATCATTACAAACTCTATATTTTGAGTGGAAATGTTGGGGGGTCGTCTTATATGCCCAGTCGTCTTATACGCCGGCAAATACGGTAAATACTCATATCATTTTGCATGTGCTATTTGCCCATTCCTTAATATATGCCTCAAAACCAGATCTCATTATATTCTGCGAGTGAAACTCTTTTTCTGCAGACTAAAAGCTACAACTGATCGCTCCTGCAGGGGTAGAACACCGATCTGACATGCATGGCAATTCCGATTCCAGGACCATAGCCAAGCCCTTACTACAGAATTCAACTTCCCTCCTGTGCATGTGTACATGCTGTATGTGTGGCATCATGCTTTTGCCATCTTAAAGGATTTTTGCACAGAACCCAGGACTGATTTTAGTACATGCCCAGAACACTCACTTTTAGTGCTTACACATTGTGCATGAATAAATAGGCTGTCGAATGTTGATGTAAACAATAGCACTTACCTCCCAATTGTATTGAGTTCGGGTAACTTCCCTTTTATTTTGTCCTGATAAGGTGACAAAACTGGTGACAACTATTTTTTTTTGCCCCACACAGGTTGGAAAGGGGCATGGTTTGGGGTGAGATGGGCAGGGTCTGGGTGGAGAGGGACAGGGTTTGGCCATTATTTGTCCTGTTTTCACCCTGCAGATTGTTGGAAGGTATACTATACTAGAACACTAGCATTTTATTGCAGCCAATGGAAACCAATGAGGTGTCCTATAATTTATCAACATGTCCCAAAAAATGGATGTTAGTATGTACTTCTGGAATTCTAGTGTAAATTAGGTCGTATGTCTTACATAACAGAGCTGAATCTGAACCTGCATTGACTAAAGCATACTGTTAAAAATGAATCATTCCTAAATTAGTTTTGTGTGTGTGTGTTTGGGATATAAAATGTCAAACAATATCCTCATTATTATAATCCAGTCTATCAACATGATCTGTGTTCCAAAACTTTCCTTTTTCCTCTCCTTAAAATTCAACAACTTCCTTATTCTATTACATCTCCTCCTTATACCCCCTTTGAGCAAAGAGAATTGCAGAACAATAGAACACAATTACTTCCTTCCTTTGCTACTGTGTATCTGTTTGGATCCATTCCATCTCTGTCTTAAAATAAACAAACTCTGTTTTTCTGACAGTCCCTGATAGAACAAAAATCACCAAGAGGCGTCAGGAACAAGCAGCATTTGCCGGTTCCACAGTAGACTTATTGTTAATGGTGAAACACTCTCAGAATTCAGACATAGCTATGTCAATGCTATTCTGTTATTGTAAGCTCCAGGAATGACAGAAGACATTGATGGTCTTATAGGGCAATTATATTACCTGCAGTAATCAGGAGAAACTGCATGGCATTATACAATATATCTCCAACTTTCATTGTACTTCTATGGACCAGGGCACAAAGATCATAATATGATTTGAACTGCACAACTACCTAGGATCCTCATGAATACTATAACCTGCTGAAGCCAGCATCCTTCTTTCATTTTAAAAGGAAAGGATTTTCCATTTGCTGGCTAAATTTTTAGTTTTTAATGGAAATATAAATTAAATTTTTTTTTTCCTTTTCCAAAAATGTTATTTTGATTATTATGGAAGATAAAAATTCTGAAAACTATTTCTGGATGCTAACACAACCACATTCAAAAATGAAAAACATATTTCTGATAACTTTGGAGCCCTTAAAAAAACAGTAGTTGGACATTGTTTGAGCTTTGCTTCTGAAATCACCTGAATGTTTTATTATAGACAGCCAAAGAGATGAGGGACCTTTAATAGGTCTTAAGCTGGGCATCCACTAGAACGATTCTGTTATTATTATAGTGCCGATAAATGGGGCAATTCTCATGTTCTAGTGTTGCCCCCCCCCCCAAAAAAAAGTAAAAAACCCCCCAGTACTTACCACACTGCAGCCATGGCTAGGCAGGTGCCCACCAGGTACCAGACAGGAGAGGAAGTTCTTCAAGCTTGCAGGCATCCCATCCAGCTGAATGGACAGGGCGCCTGTCACTCATAACAGAACATCTATCAAGAGGGGTCCCAAAAAAATGCTGTTTCAGGCACCTACATTTTCTGTGCCCTGGTTAGAGTGGCTTCATATTGGCATACACTGGATCATTGGATTTGTACTAAACGCACAAGAGAATATATGGATAGTGGAGGCCCAGTACCACCTATCAGGCTAACGTAAGGATCTCCACTGCTTATGCACAGAAATTGGAACAGATCTCATTTATATAGATTGGCAATTTGATGGTTATGTTGATATAGAGTGGATGGTTATGTTGCGTAGTGGAATTATTAGAGCCAAAGAGATTTAGGTTACTTAAGCACCCATAGGCATTGGAACAGGGGAAATGAGGGGGTAGAAGCGCCCCTTCCTCCTCCAAATGTGAAGGGGGGCCCTGCCTATTCTCCCCTGAGTGCAGTCAGCTTGCCACAGACGCTGCAACTCATGTGTAAGATCGGGTAAAGTTCTGGCTGAGACAGACACTGCGGCTACTAAAGACCATCGAAAAGTAAAATGTTCTGACACCCCTGAGCACCTAGCTTGTACCAACTTGTACTTGTACCTAGTGCTGCTGAGAGGAGACCCAAATTCAAGTGTCATGATCTTGTGATAATGTCTTCATGTCTTTTTATGGTATATTACCTTTCACCTGGTTTCTGGCCATGTTACAATTACACAAGCAAAAAAAAAACACACAGTCATAAGACTCAAAACACAAAAACCCAAAAAACAAGATCATTAAGTTTTGTCACTTTGCACCTGTTGACAGCTGACTGTTTCATTTCTCGCCTGGCAATTTATAACCTGGCCAAGTTATGCTTTAACTTCTCCAAGTGATGCGTCCTGATCTTTACAAGCAGAAAGAAGAACGATCCGTATCTGTGTTTCCCAACATGTTCTCTTAAAGTCAGGAATAATTGCATTATCAAGGAGACCTAATGTTTAATGTACAGTGTATAAACAATTCATTTGATTTCCTCCACAAACTGCCTTAGCCTGTTCAGTAAGAACAGCTCAGCTAATCAACAGTCTAGGCCACCTCCTGCCGGCATGACCTGTCTCACTTGATAATGCTGCTTCATAGAGATTCTCTGCTACAGAACAAGTTGTACTTGGCCGCCTGCCACAGGACTGAGTGATCCTTCTCCTGCGGGATTCCAGAGCTTCCACAAACACAACAGGTCACTTTCCACTAATGTGACATGAAAGAAAGGCTCTGAAAATCTCTGCAATGACGGTGATGTCTGTTTACTGGGTCCTTGTAGCAATAGAAGAGGGGGCGCAGGAGACAAACACATGTGCATGACACATTCTATATACACCACACTGATCAATATCTCAACTTGTGTAGGGTCATGTCCTGTCTCAGATGACAATACTGCATCACTTTATCTGACTTAACGCCTGGAGCGGGATTCTGTTGCTGAACTGTTCAGTCATGTAACATGCGGGGCGCAGCACAGGAAACGCTGAGGGGTATATTTACTAAGCGGTGAGATTGCAGTGAGATTAAAAATTTGGGACGTTGCCCATAGCAACCAATCAGATTCAAGCTCTAGGTTTGATTTTACACATTGGCGAAAGTTAACTCGAATCTGATTGGTTGCTATGGGCAACATCACCGCTTTCAATCTCACTGCAAACTCACCGCTTAGTAAATATACCCCCAAATGTGTTTTGAAGTTTTAGTTTGCTGGGCATAAATCGCAATATACAACCAATACAAATACTATTACTTTTATGCACACTGAAAGGGTTGATGTGATGTGACAGTGTTGAATAACATATCCTGCAATAAATGTTCACAAATGGCACAGCAGTCCAAGTTCCAACTGCAATGAACACTTAAGGCATCTGAATGAATGACATACATGATATATAATATAGGCCATTTAGGTAGAAACTTGACAAAGTAATTCATTTAATGAGTCATTACATATGCAGAATTGGTCCAATGGTCGTAAACAGGACCGGATGCAGACATAACTAAAGCATGTTATTTCCCACTAGGTGCAGAGAACGACTGTGATTATAAAGGCTCATGTATAAAGTCAATTATTACCGATCCAGAGTAATCTTTACAATTAGTGTATATAATGACGACTTTAAATCTCATTAGACTGCACATCAGGGCAATGGACCACATTTATAAGTAAATTCCTGTTTTGTCAGGGACAACGATCAGAAGGACGGGGGGGACCAGTTAATGTGCCTACAGACATGAGCTACAGATTGGCTAACTTCTTATGTATTTTGAGGTTGAAGCAAACACGTGTAATACTGATGACATTTTCATGTAATCATCCAAAATAGTAGGGCCTGGGACTGACATATTGGTGGGCCGGGGCCTGGCCCCAACGCACGCATCCCAAAGCAGGGTATGACCAGTGTTGTGTGAGGTGGTAAATTATATGTGGGCCCATTAATTACACTTCACCAAACGGTACCCTCCTTTATCACACTTAGAGCATGGCACTATTGTGCAGGAGGGTGGATGTCTCACATTGATCCTCATGCATTTCATTGGGAGACCTGAAGATTGGATGTATGTGTGGGCCTGTTTTCAGATATAGTCCCATCCGCCCCATTGTTAATCTGGCGCTGTGCATGGCCCTGTACTGGCTCTGTTCCGGCCCTGCTGTCCCCCAAAGTATTAAGATTGACCGGAATGTATAATATGCTGAGATGTGCTTCGATATACAAGTGACTATATTAAAGTGCTCCATACTAGGATGTTGTGGTACAAAACAACAGTGGAAAATGAAGGACAACATTCAAGGTCATTTGTAGTTAAACATCTACTGTTTTAAGAAGTAAGAGGCACTGGCTAAGTTACATTCATAAAGGTGTAGTTTCTGTTCCTCCGGTCATTTATAATGACAGCTGCTGCCATTCCTATTTTATGAGCAGGGCACTTGCCAATGTTGAGAATATCCTTGACCTATCCAATGAGCTAAGATATTTGTTGGGCCTCCTGCCATAGAAAATGCCTTTTACAGTTGCTCTCCAAATCACGTTATGAGTTGCCCCAGACTTCAAGATCTGAAAAATAAAACTGTAAACATGAATATGCATAGCATGCCTCCCAGCAGCATTCCCTAATCTATGTCTGTAGGATGATTCATAGTATTAGAATAAATAACATCAGAGCTGTAATACAGCAGTACTGGAAATGAGGTAACAGCAATAACAGAATATCTAATGAGAGGCATGTACAAACTGTGCAAAAAAATATTACTTGCCAGAGACAATGTAATAGAAGCCCATCAAAAATGACGCTTTCTTTAGTAAAACAAAGCATCATGTTACAAAATTGTAACTATATACATTACAATGTTCTGTACACAGACTAAAAGAAGAAGAAAGTTTACATACGCATACATAATAAACATCAATATAGCAAAAGGGAATGCTGTCTCACTCAAGGGCATAAAGACACAAGAGGATCTACAAGATACCAAAATATGCATATCCTTGTAATATTTATACAATGACCAATATTGTCCAGAGATATATTTATAACTATGCTAATAAGTACAAAATTACAGTGGTAGTAAAGACAGCTAGTGATAATAACATTTTCACAGACGTGTGTAATAAGAATCTCCTTATCTCCTATCCAGACACAGCTAGTTAGGGGGGTAGGCTGTCTATGTACACCCTACCCCCCCCCCCCTTTAATATCTATATCTTGGGTAGTCTACATCAAATCCATTTGGAAGAACTGATCTAGGCTGATTGCAGACAGTATTGCCTTTTAGCAGCTGAACTTAATGCAAGTAATATGCTTTTGCCTCTGCTACAAACCTGCGACCCCTCTGGGAGAATACCCAGGATAACCCATTCAGGCAAAAAGGGAAATTGCACTTCAGAATATCCATTGTATATCTACATACCCTTCATACCTTCCGGAGAATCTCCATTGGGTCATACTGTCATAACCATTGCGGCAAGTCAGCCTGTTCTGACCCAAAATCCAGGGAATATTCATGGCAACACAGTGGACAGAATTCATCTCACAATAAAATTGTTAAGAAATAGCATTACTGCAATCTAATTGTGACAACCTTATGGCAATAGTTGCTTAATAATGTTAACTAAGAAAAAAAAAAGAAAGGCAATATTATTCCAAAAAGCAGAATTGCTCCTGGGCATGATGTTGATGTAATGGATTTGATGGCATCTATGTTGCCTCACCACCAAACATTGCTCACTTCTTTTTGCTTAGATGTGTATGGCAGTGTGTGGATTAAGGTTACATTGATACCTGAGATTGTGATGTCTTTCTAACCAAGTCTTTATCTGAGTAGTTCATTCTCCATTTCGTGGAACCTGTTGAATATTAAGGTGGCTTATTGTCCGCCTACCCTTATTCCAAATAGAGGATGTAAAAATAGAGGTTATGGCTTTTATATAGTAGTGGATCCACGATCAGATTGAATAGAAACAGGATTTTGGGCACCCTTGTCTCTTTCCTCTCTGCGTTATCCTCTCATTTCCTTGAACCTCACAGATAGACGAGTATACTAGAATCTAACAAGGATAAGAAAGGTTGGGCCAAATGACAGATGTTCTAGGCATGCAAAGATATATGGCCAGATTGGTTTATGCGCATCTTAACTAAGGAGAGTTGTGATTGCTGCTGACACTATAGTCGCTGCTACAGCAGTCCTGATACCTTATACTGAATGGCTACCTGCCACCTTTCACAACATTAATAGAAGAACTGGAAGTTTGACCAAATGGAAGATGAGGTTCAGCATGGATAAATGTAAAATTATACATTTAGGTAACGAAAACAAGTATGCAATCTAGGGGAGTCTTCAAAAGAGAATGATTTGGAAGTGTTTGTAGATAATAGACTTAGCAATAGGGCTCAATGTCAATCAGTAGCAGAAAGGTTTGTTTATTTTTGTTTTGTTTATATAAAAAGTTTGATTTAGTTTATCACTTTATTGTCTACTGCAGAATGACATCAATTGGATTGAGAATGTGCCATGGGTCTATAAGAGAGAGAAGGGTGGCAAGGTTAAGGAGAGCTTGATGTTGAGAAGACCAAGAGATAGGTGTCCTTTCAATCCTTGGATTCCCCCAATATGAGTTTGTGCGAGTCTTATCGGACAGAAAGCCGGCATACAGATTAAGAACGGTATAAGCGCAGTCATTAATCAAAATAGACAGGTAGGGAAATCTACCATTGGGATCCGCATACTCGTCTCCTATAGAATACCATAAATCTTTCCTAAATATCACCCCCCCCTTAATTTTGTTCTTTATGGGTCCAAGATACACTTCCCACATTCCATGATAATAAGGCTTAGGACCTGGATTGTTCTTGCATGTGAGATGCAGACAGAGCATCATGAATGTGTAACTCATCTTACCCCCTTTCCCGGACTCCAGAGACTCCCAAGTACGGTACCCGTGCAAAGCACACATAATAACATCTAAAGTGAATGAAGTACAAAAAACGAATTATGCATGTGCGCCACCCCTGAGGGAGCAACGTAAGGATAATTACAGGACAATTAGCCTATGCAAGGCTTAAACACAAATTAGCATCTAGATATTAAGTACAACATACGGTTAAAAGAAAATGTATCAGGACCTAGGTCTGAGGTTCTATAGGTCTATAGGTTCCAGTTCCTTAATCTACATATTTGATAAAGTTCAATTCAGAGTCTGGTAATTGTTATAGACAGATTGTGGGCTATGTAAGTAGTAATCAAATAGTATGCAAAACACTAGAAACCTTTAGCATAATAACAACTTAAACAAACACTGTGTTTTTAACCAGAAGAATTATCTACAGCAAAACTCAATGAACCTAGAGAAAAAAAAAGTTATGAAATGCTTCAAAGGTCGGTTGTCTAGCTCCAGGAAAAGTTGTCACTAAACAACTAAGTTGCATCCCATTGTAGAATTGCTATTTATTTCAAATTGTGATAAAACAATGAAGGTTAAAAGGAAATAAAATACTGTTAATAAATAAAATGGCTTTCAGTGTTAATTATTGAATTCATGTTACCAAAGATTCTGTCTCATTTATTTATCTATGTATTTATCCTAAATTACATATCTATCTATCTATCTATCTATCTATCTGTCTGTCTGTCTGTCTGTCTGTCTGTCTGTCTGTCTATCTATAAATCTATCTATCTATGTGAATTTACATACAGAAGACACATTAGAGCCATTGTTGGGGCGCATTATACTACCTTTGTACTGTAACACAGGTACTTCAAATAAGAAGTCAGAGGCAGGTATTCCGGTGTATGCAGCCATTACTATCCAGACACAGCAGGATGTGAATATACACAGGATTGGGCCTGGACAAACAGGTAAATAATATAAAACAATCAAATAGAAATAAAAAGTCTTCCAATTGTCTCTTCTGCTGCCTGCATTTACCAGCCGCCATGCTCTTGTGGCATGGCCATACACCACAATCCCTGTCACTGATTACTAGTCCCTGCTCATTGGTCTCTAAAAGGCATCAGTGCAATGCTATAACATTATATATGCTACACAAAAAATAAAATACAGTCAGGTGCATAAATATTGGGGCATCGGCACAATTCTCATATTGTGGTCTCTATACACCACCTCAATTAATTTGAAATGAAACATACAAAATAAGCTTTAACTGCAGACTTTCAGCTTTAATTTGAGGGTATTTATATCCAAATAAGGTTAATTATGTAGGAATTACAATGGTTTCTATATGTGGCTCCCACATTTTAAAGGGCCACAACTAAACACAACAATCCTAAATCTAACTTTTTAAAAAGTTAGTGTTTTAATACTTTGTTGCAAATCCTTGGCACTCAATTACACATAGACCTCACAGACATTGTGTTTCAACCCTGGAGATGCTCTGCCAGGCCTCTACTACAGAACTCTTTGGTTGCTTTTGCAGTATATTTGAGGTCATTGTCCATTTGCATTGTGAAGCGCCAGACAATGAGTTCTGAAGCATTTGACTGAATATAAGCATATAATATTGCCCAAAACACCAGTTCCATTGGCAGTCATACATTCCCACACCATGACACAACCACCACCATGCTTCACTTATGAGTTGGTATCATGGATCCATACTCTTCTCATCACTCTGTTCTCATCTCTCAATAGGATGTTTTTCCAGGACTGTAATGGCTTTTGTAGATGTTGTTTGGCAAACACTGTAGGTGTGACAAATGCAAATGTCACACCTAGAATAAACTCCAGGGCCTAAATTTACTAAGCAGGGAAATTCCATGATGATTTAAAAGTGGGGATGTTGCCCATAGCAATCAGATTCATGCTCTCAATTTTATTTTACATACTGGAGAATGTGAGCTTGAATCAGATTGGTTGCTATAGGCAACATCCCCACTTTTCAATCTACCTGCTTAGTAAATTTAGGCTCAGACCTTTTACCTGCTTAATTGATGATGAAATAATGAGGGAATAGCCCACACCTGGCCAGGAAATAGCTTTTGAGTCGACAGTCCCAGTACTTTTGATAGGAAACACATATAGAAACTTGTAATTCCTACACCATTTACAAGCATAGTATAGAGCCCAAAGACTTTTTACTAAACTGATGTTTATGAAGTTATGGACTCTCACACAAATTCACACCCGGAAATTCTATCTGGTCTCGCTGACTCTAGTTCAAGACGTCCCCTCTGTAGCTTTGCTACCCCTCCATGTCTGACCCTACTGTGCACCAATAGACATAGCAGGCCCTCCCCTAACGCACCATAAGCTCTGCACACTGTAGGTTCGTCTCATAGTCATCTGACTACTTCTATCTACAGATGGCTATGAGGATTCTCCCCTCCCCACCTAATATCCCCTATTTATTTTCCCAGTTTCACTTAGTTCTCTTTCCATGTATGTTTCACTCCACTATGGAAGACATCATTGCAACTTACAATATTTTGATTGCAGTTTGAGATTTCTGTACAATCTTACGTCATTTATTCTTGATACTTGTACACAGTGAGCTGACCTACTGTACTCACAGTTTTAAGTACAGTGTAGGTGGCTATTGAATGTAATAAATAAAGAAAGTTAATAAAAGGCAAAAAATAAAAGTGAGAGCTAGAAACTGATTGCTATTGCTAAGCCCTATTGCTAAGTCTCCACTTTTCCTTTTCCGCTCTTTAGTAAATATAGCTCTGTAAAAATATTTAGTAAATATAATGCTCTGATGGGGCATTGACATATAAATGTTCTGTAATAATTCAGTTGCTGTATTCAGCTTTTAAGGAACAAATATATATAGGCAATCGTTTTAAAAAAAGGCTCCTGCTTCATATAAATACACAAATGTACATACAAGAAATAAGGTCATAGCTCAGAATGTAGTCTTAGTAATGTCTTAGATATGTGCAAGGAGAGAACATTAGAGCAGGCTATGATCCCAGTATCCTTACCTTTTTATGAGGAGTTGATCCGTCACACGCTAAGTGAAAAATGAAGGTGTGGAAATGAGTCAGCCCGATGATAGATGGGTTTTCTCTGTATTCCTGAGGAAATATTCTAGGCCATGTGCTATTTATTTGTCATCATGAAAACAGTGATTTTATCACACCTAAGGAAAAATACTACATTTTGTAATATATTTATGATCTTGCGTCATTTTAAGTCTTTTAATCTGTCATAAAAATGTTCCAATGCTGACTCTATAGGTATCCACAATTGCAACATCTGAAGTGTAGGCTTGGAAAACTTCTTAAGACAAAAACAAATAAGAGTATAAGACAGCAGTAAGAAGCTAAGTAACAAACTCTTTGCGACCAGACATCAGAACTAGATGGGTATGTTAGGAAGTCATACAATTTAACCCAGGCTATATAAGGCTATATAATAGTGTAATATAGGGTTATACTGCTTATATAGTATAATATAATGTTATACTGCATTACGGAGCTGTTACTGTTTTCAATTAGTTTTTATTTTATTTTTATTTTTTTGTAAATGTCATAGGTTGTCTCTATTAATATTAGTTAAGTAATGTTGGATTTATATTACTAGACTTGTCCACTGTAAATAAAAATGTTCTCTAAAATGTGCTGTAAACTTTACAAATTGTAAAACTTGACATATTGTAAAATGTCATTTTATAACAGCTTGTAACAAAAAACAATTCTCAAAGAAATATGGACGAGATTCAGACTTTAAGCCCTATTCCCTTACTCACAATATACTCAAGAGTGGGCAAAACCATGTTGAATTGCAGGGGGGTAAAATGAATGTTAGTGTGTGCATGCAGGGAGAATACTTTATTGTTGCATGTTGCACACAGATACTGACCAGCGTTACTCCTACTGTTATTAGACTTGGGCTGGAAACATCATCTCTCAACTTTAATACTGTTTCCAACTAATGAGATTTTACTCCCCTGCATTCATCATAGTTTTGCCCATTCTTGAGTAAGTTGCAAGTAAGTCACTAGTGCCGAATCTGGTCCATTGCCTTTCTTGCTGGGCTATGGTTCACATTGTGAGTCTCTTGTATCTGTCTCTGTTTATGTGACTTCAGTTCTGTCATATCTGCCTCTTTGCAGTGTTCACTGTGCCCATCCCAGTCCATTCCATTAACCTGTTAGTTGTGCTTCTGGACACTATGCTTGTCTGGGTGGCAGCTTTCTGACGTATCTTGTTGATACCAGTTCTGGTCTGCCACAGGTCCTGCTCTGGTTTCCCATTTGCCTGTTTGGTATTTTGGTCACGGCTGTCGGCTCTGCCCTTCACTGTATCCACTTTGTCTCTTGAGTCTGTTGATCTTGTATTCCACGGTGTCCAGTTCAATAGTATTTTCTTTTCCTTCTAGTTCTACAGTGATGTCTGACTCCCAAATCTTCCATGTTATTCCTGGTGCCGCCACTTGCTGGGAGGCAGTCGCACAAGCTTATCCAAGCCTGTCCCTAGTTAGATGCACCCTGGCATGTGGTGGGTAGTGTAACAAGTCTAATAAGGGAAGCCACAGAAAAAAAGACAATGAATCAGGCCATATTTTATGTAGTCGGACAATATGAAATGATAAAAAAATACAAACTGTCCCTTTGTTGTTTGCTGAACGTCCTACTGTATGGCCATCTGCAGTGGCAAACAATTACAACAAACCCTGAATGACACATCTGTGTATTGTTTAACACACTTCATGGTCATTTTAAGGATTGGAATGATGAAGGGGCTCTGCATCAGTTTTATATTCAGTAGACCTCAGGGCACAGCTCTCCGGCATTTCGTGCATTTATCTCCAGCTGTACACCGGGCAAGCCAAAATTGCCAGGTATCTCCACAGAATAATAGTTTCAGCCTCAGTATTGTACAAAGCTAAAGTTCTCAACATAAGCAGAATGTAACAGACACTTGCTGGGCATATATTCATCTGAATGTAATCTCAGTCAGGTTGTTATGGCAACTACAAAACCTTTGCAGGGTCCGATACCTGTTAGAAATTCCAAACAATAAAATAATTGGACCCAAGCGTTACAGAACCGTTTTATCTAATTTATCCCGACTGGCAGAATCAGAAAGTCTTGTGTCTGCTTGCAATGAATTATGTGGCCTCAGTTTGGACAGTATAGCGGCCGGTCACCCCTAGCGGCATAAAAAGGTTTAAAGATGTGGGGGGGGCAAAGGCTGAAAATAATATTTGACAACTGTTTAAAAATCCTTTTTCCTTATTGAACTTGATTGGCACAATATCATCCACCGCCTCAGACCATTAACCCCTGCTAAAGATTTTAAACATGAGATACAGCAAAGAGATATAGAAAACCACGCTTGCATGTGTGTCCCAGGGAATTATATCCCTCTTAACAGTTTGTATAACANTTATGCTGTTAGCTTTTCGTAACTGAAAACATTTTCACATACTGGTGTCGACATAATAACTAGCACTAATTGATTGACTCTGACTCTGCATTTGCTGATGGTTGCTTCCAGGTTCAGTAGGCCCCTACTAGGGACTACAGCAGTATATGTTCTATCTGACAGATATAGCTTCCAACGGTAGTGTCTTCTTTCCTCTTCTATCTTCTGTTTACCCTCCTCTCCCCTTCACTCCTTGTTATCTACTGTAGTTTTGTTGCTTGATTTCTCGGATGNGACTCCTCCACAGGGCCGGTGCTAGGTCTGGGGGCGCCCTAGGCAGACCTAGCACCGCGTTCCCCATGACGTCATAACGCATGGTGTGACGTCATCACGCAATGTATCTGCGCGACGTGATGACGTCACGGCGCTTGAAAACTACCGAGGGCGGTGGGATGACCGCTGGCCGGCCAGTCGGCCTCTCAGTTTTTACTATTTTTTTTTGCAGGAGGGCGGCAGCTGGAGAAGTTTGCCCCGCGCCTGCCCCTGCCCCCTGTGCAATGCGCCCTACGCAGCTGCGTAAGTGGCGTAATGGGTGGGCCGGCCCTGCTCCTCCATTATCTATTCTGGGATTATATGGTTTCCATTATACCTCAATAACTGTTTTGTAACATTGTTGTTCTGTTGTAATTTACCCTCTCATAGATCCCTCTAATGCTGTTATTGCACCTGTATTTCCAGCTTTGCCAATGTTTATCTGTTTTATCATGTACTACTTTGTTCTGGATACTTCTCTTTTTGGACATTTGAGTAATCACATTTTACATAATTAATTGACCCTCNGTAGTTTTGCCCGGTATTAAAAGCNAAATGTATTTTTACTTANCTTATTCCTTCTCCGCAGTTACTCTCTGAGAAAAGTCTGAGAAATCTTGATGTCATCATTGTCACAAGACCTTGAGCGCATCAGCACAAGAAACATTGTAATAGGTTTAAAAATGTCCTATGCANCTACTGTGACAAAAAGATAAATAAAAAAAAAAGTTGTTTCCTGGGACCCCCTATCAGTCTGGGAGTATTTTCAGCAAAGGTCTTCGCTGGGTTTTAAACAGACTGTAACCAAACGAAGTGCATCTATATTAACCTAAATGTTTACAAATTGAATCTCATTGAAGTACTGACTTACACTGACCTCCATTAGGAAGAACTAATAGTGAGAAAGTACAAAGGCACTAGAGATTACCATTGCAGTGGGTACACAAAATGATTCATCTCACTTNTTTCCTTTGAGTATCAGAATAACAGATTTTGTAGCAATCTTCCAATTTATCTTCATAATGAAAAATGTGCTTCTCCCTCAATTTACACCATTTTGCCTCTAATCCTTCACAAAAATATGAGCATTAAGTTACAAAACAAGAACAAGCTGCTTTGCACTGCAAGTCCACATTTAACAGTGCGTAAATCCCCCACACAGTTTATTCAGTAAACAAAGGTTAATACGGACCTTTCCTTCTTATTTAGCCATGGAAAACGTTATATCAGCACAAAAGATGCGATCAAATTTTTAGGACTTATGAAACTATTTTCTATACACCACAAAACAAATAAACAAGCTGAAGAGCTAAGAATTTCAAGAATGCCTTGTGGATAAGGACAGACATCACAAAAAACGTGCAGTCTTGTGCAACCAAAACTATTTCTGGGATCTTGTCCATTTAGTGATAAAGAGAAAAACAAGAATAATTGGTTCCTTTATTTGTACACCTCTGACCAGAGAATAACACTAGTTCATAAAAACGAAGCTATGCAAATGTCTACCATCTGAGACATCTGAGATCTAGTAACGATTAACAGGCNAAAGCTGCACGTGCACAGAAGCAGTACACAGGCTAAATCTTACGTAATACACGTTTGTCATGAGCCTTTAGTAGGCTACTCGCACTGCCACATATATCTCCTGGATTCACACAATTCTCAAAGGGCATCCAATAGGCCTAGAGTGCAGGGTATTTGGGTATTCTCACACCCTTCTCCAGTGGTTCCCAAACGTTCTCAGTCGAGGCANCCTTAGGGTCTCCATAATTTCTCGAGGCACCCCTAAGACAAAGTCATTTCCCATTTTTTACGTCTTTGAATAAAAATAGTGTAATAACTATTTAGGTAAAGACAGAAAGAATTCAGGTTGATCAAATCTTGTGTTAAGCTG
>JABWIB010001738.1:24713-63156 GCA_016617825.1 Platyplectrum ornatum | reverse complement strand
GGAGGGAGGGAGGGGAAAACCTGAAAAGGAATGAAGTTATTTCCTGCCTCACCCATTCTATTTCCTGTAGCACCAAACCCCGCCCCCCACCCGCCCCTAGCTTGCGCTATTGGATAATACCCCATGGCCTGTTAAATACCCCAGAGATAGGAGGGACAGGGAGGAAGGAGCCCAGCCACTGCCTGGCATTTATTACTCCTCGTGCCTAGGCGTCCCTCGTTTTCATTTTATAAACAGACAGCGCTAGATTTACTACACTGCAGAAAATACATAGTGGAGGCATTGAACAAAACAACCAATGAGATGCCAGCTCTCATCTTGCTATTACATACTGGAAAATGGCAGCTAGAATCTTATTGGTTGTTTTGGCAACATTGACATTTTTTTCTGAATATGTATTTAGACAGAGATTCTAACCACTAATATACCACTAATATATATATATATATATATATATATATATATATTTACACAGGATATACAGTGTTGCTAAGAAAGGTACTGTACAGACTTTTAGCAGTTCATAAATACCCCTCCTGGGGTCCTCTTTATTTTTAAATATGGTACATCAAAGTTTGGGTTCGTGAGGTGATTTTCATCAGGGATAAAAGTTCAACCCAGTGCAATACCAAACAAAATTTACCCTGCTATCATCATGCTGCTATTTATGATAAAAGTAGCTGTCAATTACCCTTTTCCCTTGTGCAGATGCCCTGCCCCTGTCCCAGAAGCACCTCCGGTAGCCCCCTGGTATGGTTACCCCCGACAACCAGGGCGGAACTATCCGGCTTGGTCTCCTTCCCACTGATTGGCTGCCATCTGTCACGTGCCCCGCTGGAGTAAGGACGCAACAGCAATAAAAACAAATAATAAATGTTGATTATTATTTGTTTTTATTGCTGTAGCGTCCTTTCAGGGGGTGGGGCGAAGGGCATGATTTATGTAAACCACTCTTGAAACCTTCCCTTCTTCTGGAGAAAAAATGATTATCATTATTTTACTGTGAGTTGGCGGAATTCAACATCATCAAGTCTCGCCCCCCAGAATATCGGTTGGGACAGAAGGCAGTGCATCATAATCTAAGTACACATAAGTACACATGGTAGCATCCCTATTATAATCTTTATAATGGGTGAGGAGGAATTATTGCCCGATCAATAAGCATAAATGTCCATGCTGAGATGCATTGGATTTTTAAAACCATTGATCCAGGTGTGTCATATCTACGGCATCAAGTAATCTAATGGCATCTAATGGCAACTCCAATGAGATATATTTTACTCCCTCCATATGTCTCAGCATAACAATATTTATACAAATGACATATTGCAACCAAAAGGCAATAACTGGTAAATGTGAAGGGTGTTTTTGAATTATATGTGTGATATCTTATGAAAATTATTTCATTTACATGTTGTTAAAAACTTAACTTTAAGCAAATATCTTTTAAATAGAGCACACCTTTCCCTGCATAACTGGATAGTGGCCAGATTTACATTGATTTTAATTTAGAGCATTACATAACCACCGCAACGTATATCTGCCCTGCTAATGGTAGTGTTATTGCATAATCAATGCATATGTTATACCCACCCTGACTCTTTTCTTTAGTACATCAACACATTCATAGCTCAAATGATGGAGAACAATCCACCCACAAAAGTCTGTTTATTCGTTAGTAAGTGTGTACCGCTAATCCAGACCATGAATGATGAAATGCTATCCATATCAATTAGCAAGTGTGATTGAAACGAGAATGCTCGACATTGGGATAATATAGCAGATGTTTTAATGGATCATCTTTCATGTTCCCAGCTCACTGGATATTTGCAGATGCAAACTGGCAGAGGTACAGTCGTTTAATAAAACAAGGCTCAGTCCTAAACATCTGGAAAACGTTAAACTCAAATATTTGCTAGAGAATATGCTGGTCACACTACTTCTATTCAGAGCTAGGTAAGAGACACTGGGACATATAGAAGCAGGAACATATGTATGCGCAGCTCTGCTGTTATCAGAATCATGTGCTGGATCTCTCTCTCTATGGTTCCAGGCAGAGTCTGCAGAGAAGACTGTGTATAATAACAGTGATGAAGAGAGGAGGAAGCTGGAAGAGAGAAAGCAAATGATTCCACCGCTGAGAGAATTTTGGCTCATTACCAGGGAACAAAATGTTCTTGGATGTGTTCCCGTGCATGAGTTAACTTGAGAGCAAAGCAATTCATTCAAGAGGAAAAAGGGGCCTCCACTGATCCAAGCTGGAGACTGGGGTCACGCACTGTTTATTATATTCAGAAATCTAAGAATTTTTGCATAGGATTTTTTCATCCGCTCTGTGAAAAATGCTTTGCTGTAACATCTTCTGCAGAACACAAGGGTCTTGCCCTATGCAGGGTGATTGGTAAAGGTTTCGAATATCTTAATTGATAGCAGGCTATACACTTTACTGTCNTTTTAAGAAAATACACAGCAAGTCCAACAATTATTTGCATGTTGGAATGTTAGCTATGAGCTTTGAATTCACCCAGGAAAGTTGTGTATGTTAAACATTCCTATGAAATGAAGGGGCTTATTTACAGTTTTGCAAAGTGAAATCATATAGCAAAAGACTTTAGAATCTTTTCTTTAGGTTAAAGTGATTACAGCAATATTGGAACAACTTGATGATGGTATTTTAATTACATTACAGAATCACGTACATTGCACAGAAAGATGACAGAAGTAGATGTGTGCTTGTAAGATCATCAAAATAAAAATATAATGTAAATGCTGAATCCTACAGAAAAGCCAGGGTATAACTCTCTGAATAAACGTGGAGAGCACACTGGAAAAAAAAGTAATTTGTTATGTACATAATATATACTAAATATAGTATATTTTAGTAACTATACTAAAATATAGCTGTGATTCTAATGATTTTAGGAGTCAATACAAAATGAACACATGGGATCAATCATCATGGCTGTATATTGCTGCTGCAGCAGCATCACCCAGAAGACATCCGGTATGTTCAGATGGGATGCAAATATGTGTACATACTTGCAATATTATTTGCTTACATTTGGCTGCTCTATCCACCAGGTGTAGGAATAGGTACAAAACATATATGTATTTATGCATATACAATACATAAAATGAACCAAAGTCCCCACAGGACTACAGGCGCATTAACAGAAGGCAGGGGTTTAAGTCATTTATAATAAGGGTTGTGTTTTTCAGTTAGGGTATTGGGGTAAGGGATGATTTAGTGGGGGGAGGGCTTGGGTAATCTATAAGTAGTCTGGGTGGGTTTATAAGCCCTCGCTATAGGGATTTACCATCCGTCCCTCCATGTTTGTGATCTCTTTATTGCCTTGTTTAATCAGACAGAACATGGTGGGGTGGTAGCAGTGGGGGTCAGCAGATCAGTTTGGCTCTTGTGGTTATGTACTGGTGGATTGAAGGCTGCCTGGCCCTTTAGTAAGGACACCACACCCTAGCGGTTTGGTTCTATAGGTGACCATCTTACAGGTGCTGGGGTGGTCCATTCCAGGAGGTCGCTTGTTTGCTGTGGTCACTGAGGTCAAGATTCGGATGAACTCTTGGTAAGTGGTATTGCTGCCCCCCACCTGCTACTGGGCCTCCAAGATTGTTTCATAAAATTAGTGGGTTAATCTTCCAATTATTAATCTGGCCCATATAAATGAATTATATGTTCCCTTTTTAAACCCAGCTATTATTGTCCGTGTCTTGGTGTCCGTGTCTTTATTTCAGTAAGGTGCATCTGGTTGCCTGGTGTGTATGGGTGCTATGCCATTTGCTGTTTATCAGATACAACATTTTCTAGTCAAACAGTGACCTACAGTAGCCAGTGAGCGTACGTGAGCAAGTTGTTATTATTTGAGTTATTATTTTAAATGCATTTAATGTTTGTTTCCCCACACACCTTTGGTCTTTATTTATAGGAAATAAAATCTGGTTTAGTGCTTAGTAGAATCTGACTCTACCAAAAAGTTTAAAAGTCAAAGGGGTATATTTACTAAGCAGTGAGATTGCAGTGAGATTGAAAAGTGGGGATGTTGCCCATAGCAACCAATCAGATTTGAGCTCACATTCTCCAGTGCGTAAAATGAAACAGAGCTTGAATATGATTGGTTGCTATGGGCAACTTCCCCATTTTCCAATCTCACTGCAATCTCGCCGCTTAGTAAATATACCCCAAATACTTATCTTAAGGGAAGCGAAGGGTTAAATTGCCAGGAGCAATTGTAATGTGTTCTGACTTGTAGTTATTATGATGCATCTGCTTTCTTTGACCCACTCAAACACTTTAGGTAGATAAAGTTAATTTATTAAATTAAAGAAATATAAACAAAAAAATAAAAAAATCAAGAATTAATTTATAGTTAATAAAATTGATTTAGACCCAATATAAAGTGTCTGTCGTTATTTGTATGGTTTACTTTATCTCAGGGGGTGCATGTTGGGGCTGGGATAAGCCGTGTGGAGTTTATTAAGCATCTGATTGTGGAGGAGGACATCCAGTAATTGGAGCTCTTTTGACATAGATTACGGCATTGCCTTTGAACAAGTTCAGATTCCAAGAGTAGCTGGTGTTCCGACTTGATTTGTGCTAAAATCAACTGGACATGCTTTCTACTCACGCTTGTAACACTAGAGTTATTGTGTATCATAGCTGATGTTGCAAGCACAGGCAGTAATGGCTCACCTGCTGCACTTACTAGGCTTACCATGTTACCAAGGAAGCAGCGTGGACCAATCTATAACAGTGTTATACAGAATCTGCAACTAACTAAATCTAAAAAACTTTTACACAGACTCAGAAGTTCAATGGTCTGATGGATGTTTTATATTACCAGACTTGGATCTAAGATAAATGCATGCATGCATACATTATGACTTCCTATTATTTCCATAACTTGTGTATGAATGAAAGGTATAAGTTTATTTTATAGGAAGTGCGATTGTGACTTACCCAACTTATATACAACACGTAAAATAAAAAAAACACAAAACAACCTATGCCCTTTCTTGCATAATTAAAATAATTCACCAAATGCTTCTTGAAACCACCAAATACTAAGTGCAAAAGAATAAAGTCAGTTTTAAAAAGAAAATTGTATGTATTAAGTTAACTGTAATCCATAGAGATATTAAAGTAATAGTATATTACCTAGGCTGGAGGAAGGTGGAGGCTGACAGGCTGTATCATAGATAACGCTTGTCTATGGAGGAAGACTGTGCTGCAGCACTGCAAAGTGTATACTGGACAACACATCATGTACACTTGTGTATTATTGTTCAAGTATAAGGCAAGCAATGTCCTTATTGTGTTGTTATGAGCACCCAGAAACAAACTTGTTGAATTGTAAGTAAAATTGTAATTTATTTTTAAACAGGTTTGTATATTGCTCTATCATATTACATTGTACTTTGCAATTATAAACAATCATCATAAAACAAGATAAGAGTTATAACAAATAGATGAGGTGGACAAGAGAGCCCCTAAACTTACAATTTATATGATATTATATAGATTTCTATTGTACTGGAAAATTATGGCAACCATTTTTAAAATGAAGTCATTGTGTAGTGCTCTACATTAATTTACAGTATATCTAATGAAATACCGTATACCAGAGGTTCCCAAACTTTCTCAGTTGAGGCACCCTTATTGTCTCCATAATTTTTCAAGGCGCCCCTATGACAAAATCATTTCAAATTTTTAAGTTTTTGAGTCAGAATTGTATAATAACTATTTATGTAAAGACAGAAATACTTCAGGTTGATATTAAATCTTATTTCTCTCCTATACGAGATGTAAAATTGAGCTTCTAAGTAACACTATCCACATAGCACCACATTGGAAGCAACATTTTGTGGCACCCCAATGAGAGCGTTGTGGCACCCCAGGAAGCCTAGGCACACAGTTTGGGAACCACTGCCGTATACAATACTGCTGGATAATTTCAGAAAACAAATGCAAATAATACATAAAGAAAATAATATTACAATACAATATTACAATGTGGTCACAAAACAGCATCCTAGTGATTTCCGTAAAATACAGGGCGCTTCCTATTGACCCCCCTTGAGAGAATATCCTAGTAAGGCAGCAAACTCTTAAGTATTTAGCAAGTTTAAACCCACTGGCTGGACTGGAACCAGTATTGACACTCAGGGCTGCCATCAGGGGGGGACAGTCGGGCCTACAGTCCCGGGCCCGGCCATCCCTCCACCCTCCAGCAGTGACCCGGCGCCCTGTACTGGCTGCCGGCAGCCTGGCTGCCGGCAGCCTGCAAAAATCACGTAGTTGCCATTATTGGCGTCTATGTAATCTTAAATAGGCCCGACGGCCTCCCGCAGAGACGTCGTCCTGGGGTTATGTGGGGGCCCGGCCGCCCGGGACTTTGTGAGTCCCGGGCCCGGGCGATCGTGGCAGCGGCCCTGTCGACACTCACATGTGGGATAGTTGATCATTGCTTGATCAATGATCACCCTGACGCAAGTGTGGTGAAGCAGAGTGGATGGATTCTTCTCACTCACTACAGTATAGATAAATAAATACATACATTTAGAATATAAGAACACAATATCCTGTATATCAACCCTTTGTCAACATTATTAGCACATGTGAGTTACATCATTATCTTTTTTTTGTAAACAAGAATACCATTGCAGCCATCATTTGGGTAAAGAGCTCGGAGGATCAGGGTATCTACAATATAAAAGTCTAATACTACTTCTCGACAATTGCTCATGTACATGGACTAGCAGCTTTGTTTGTTTGGAGACACCTTAAAGTGTAAGGTGCGTTACTGGGAGCGGAATGAGCGTCCCTCAGTGCCCGGTACTCGAGTAGTGGCAGTGTTCCTGATGGTGAGTGGCCCTGAGGACCCTGAGGACACAGAAGAGTGAGTGATGGGGGATGGAAAAGTAATTGGAGCTGGGTACAATCAAGTCTCCCAGTGCTGTCTGTCCTGTTCAGCCTCCTGTGAGTAACCAAGTGAGTGTAGTAGATTCCATATTTGTGAGATAAATACCAATAAGGTATACAACATGGTCTTACCATCAGTATTTTCCATCACACCATACATAAAGGGGCTGATCCAGAGTTTGGGACTAAGGGCAAAACAGGTACAAGTTTAGGCCTGGGCATCACCAATCATTCAGCTGCAGGTTAGGCAAGTTCAAACTTTGAAAACAGAAGTAGAGTGGAGAAGGGATTTTTCCTAGCTCAACTCTAATATACAGATTTAACATAACAAAGTTTACCAGATCATTGTGCAAAAGTAAAGTGTTTTCTCTGCATGCATTGGAATTAACATTAATTTGCAACCCTCATATTGCAACATGGTTATGCTCGCTCTACCCGTGCACCTAAAAAAGGTGTAAATGCAACTCTGGATCTGCCCCATAATGGTCTAACTATAAGGATTGCTAATCTGAAATGGATGGTAATCCTACATATAATTAAATGATAAAGCTATACAGCCAAGGATTATCACAACCGGTGACCATCCTGACTCCTGTGAATATTTGAAGGTTGTTTTTTTGCTATTAAAGTGTCAGAGGACACAAAGCCATATTATCCCAATGATACCCATGTATTAAGTCACAGAAACAAATTAATGATGGTCTAACAGTGTCTCTACTAAAATATCCAGCTATGAGTTTTCCGCTCAGTGGAAAGAGCAGTCATAGTCAATGTCATCTGTGCCTTTATAATTGGCTGTCATGAGAATTTTAGTTCGTATCAAGCACCATTACACAGGAAAGATTATCCACAGCAAGGTGATGACCAAGGGATCCATGCCAGATTTAATTCATGCATTCTTTTAACGACTAATTAAAAAAGAACAACAGGAGACATATATTTGACCGTCTGCTGCTGTGCCTGAATAATGTATTCAGCATTGGAGTTATAAGAACTTATTTCATCTGGTCAGGATGGTTGCCAAAATGTAAGCTTATAGAAATGCCATGACAGAAACAGTGATCTCCTGTAAATATACCCCAAGCAACAAAGGAACTTCAAACAGGAGTCTTACCGAGATTATCATTTTCATTCCATATTAAATTTTAATGTTTTATATGAGACGTTAATTTGAACTGCTGTATTAAGGACACTTATCTGTGGATGATTTGCCTCAATAAGTCATTAAGACATTTAGCAAATCATAAAAGAAAACTTGCTTTAATAAGTAACTCCTGTTTTATAAAAGATAATACGAATAAATAATTTTTTGCCGGATCGGAGTTTAAGAAGTTGCTGGAGTTAGAGTCTTCTATAACTGGAATTGGAGTATCTGTGTAGGAAATAACAATAGCACATGTACATCTACATGGGAAATGGAATACTCCCTTAGGGAATTTTCAGTCCCATTGATGAGTACAATACACCATATTAATGCAGCACATCCTAAAGATCCCTGCAATAAAGATGTGGTGGTAACTCTTAGAATGTATTGATGTACAGTATGTATTGATGTATGTCAATCATGGATAAAACATCAACAGTGATTGAACGTAGAAGAATGTACAATGGACAATGACCCAACAGCAAAATACTCTTCTCAATGGTTGGGCTAGTAAAGCAGTAACTATAAGGACGTGGAATGTTGTAACCTGTCTAAGGAATCTATCCTAGATGTAATACACTTGACTATGACTTGCTATTGGGGAAATCTTGGAGAGAAGGACACAGCTGTGCACACATGCTGATCAGAGACAGGAAAGAGTGTGACCATCTGAACACCTTTCCATTGGGCTCTGGTGAGTAAGTCATCGTACTGGACATTAGCAGGTCATGGACACCAACCAAGTTAACCAACTAGGTCTAACAAATTGTATAGAGTTTTGCAAGATAGTAAATGATTTAAACTAACCTATATTATTAATATTATTATTATTAGCAAAGCTTATTTATTAGGCACCACAAAGTTGCCGTACAATGGGGACTACAGACAGACAAACAGAATAAGTGGCTAAGAGGGGTCATGCCCACTAGCTTACATTTAGGAGGAGATACTAGGTACAACCTTGAAAAAGCTGGCTTAAGAGCCAGGGTGTAGAGTTGGGGCAATTGGAGGGGCTGTGGATAAAAGTCCGTTCATATTAGCTGAAAAAGACAGTTTTAAAAAAAAAAGTCTGTACTGTTCACATTGAACCCTGCTTTTTGCTACCAGTACACATCATTACTAAGAAAATGTGCTGTGATTGGCTGTGATTGTTTGTTTACATGAGGGGAGGGGGAGGAGGGGGAGACAGGCAGTGTTGTGCTGGAAACAGCTGACTGTGTGAGCCAATCAGCGCTGCACAAACACAATGGGAGAGGAAAGNCAGCTNTNTAGTGTTCACACTGACTGAAAAAGCCGGATAGGAGGGCCAAACCCCTTCTAATAAGTAGGCTCTGAACACCAGCTTTCAGTTTTTTCATCTAAAAAGACAGTTAATTTGAGGTAATGTGAACGGGGTATAACCTACCTGTATGTTTTTGGGGTGTGGGTGAAAACCGGAGCATCGAGAAGAAACCANTGCTGTCACAGGAAGAACATACTAACTCCACACAGATAAGGTCTTGTCCAGGAATTGAACACACAACCTTAGTGCTATTTCCCGACTGCCATTAGCGGGCATTGGCTTTAGACTTAGTATTCATTGTGTAGTTGTAAGGTGCCAACAAATTAAATTAGACTGGACTGTAAAAGGTGCAAATAATACAAAACAAATACACACAAGGAACATTTCTGAGATCATAGAGGGTAAATATAAAATAATATACACTATATTTGTCATTCGGGCTCCAAAGTGCTTTGTCAGGCTTCCAGCATCTGACATCTGTTTAGTTTTCCATGAGTATAGGGAAGCAGGATTCCCCACACATGGGACTGACTTACAGTATTACAGGGTATTGGCTATCAGAGCATAAAAAGGAAAATCTTATAAAACGATATAATAAAAGTATATAAAAATTACTTATAGTTGCAATCAGCAATCAGTAATCAGGTAGAAAGACTTATAAGCAGACAATACCGCAATTCCAGACCACGTATGGATGCACATAAGACTTCCAGCATAGATCTGGATTTAAAGCCTCCGCTGGAAGCTTTTCCAAATGCAAGGGGGGCAGGGTGGATTGTATATAGTGAGTACAAAGGAGAAAGGGATTTAAATTTTGTACAGTAAGGACTAGGTTAAGTCCTTGCTTTGTATCCAGATTTTTGTACCATCCCCATTTCCTCAAGTGAAGGTAGCATTAAAACTTATACCTGTGTCTGCCATTCCATACAAGAGAGGAAAGTGCCCCTTCCTCCTCACCCACACCGGATTGTTCATGCTGCTTGGATCCGGCATTGGATTTCTAGCTCCAGAATAGAATCTAAACCTCCACTTCTCTTGCATTTGGAGCTCCATGTGCGGCAGAAGTAAGATGAGAGATGTCAGGGTAAGTAAAGGGCGGAATGATTGCTGTGGGGGGTACTTGTATCTTTTTGTGGAATAGCCATTATTTATACTGTATGAATGATTTTGAACTAAGGATTTAATAGAGTGTTCTGTATTTGAACCCTACTTATTTTAACAAATTTATTCCATTAATTATTTCTGGGAAAAGTAAAGCTGAGATTTCAGAAATAAGTTATGTCACCTGTCTCATGAAAACATCCTGATTTACCAGCCTGTTCCCTTCGTTCCAGTCTTACTTTAACATCTCATCAACAGTTTTGGCTTCGCTCCAAAGTGTTTCCTTAACTTAAGGAATAATGTCTCTGTATAAAATTCACACAGTGTGGACTTTCTGCTCCAAAAATCATTTCCTTGTTCAGCTAACACAGCATTCCTCACTGCCAAGAAGCACTATAACCTTGATGTCTCATCACCACTAAAGTATGTAAACCATGATGTTATTTCTATAAACTAACTTCCCTCCTTTATACAGTGCGCTACTTTTATTAAACTAACTTGTTTTAACTCTCTTTTGAAATGTTGTGTAGCCTTGATGCTATTTCTAGATATTTTTCCTCTAATGCTGTGTAGCCCTTAGTGGGTTATATTTACTAAATGAACAAAGTAATGTGCTGATATTGGAAAATGTGCGTATTTGTGCCACTACTATTTGCACATCTGGTTATTTCAATGCAAGCACCATGATTATAGGCAGATTTATGCACAATGTAAGTAATACGTTCAGTAAATCTGAAATAGATATGCAACAAGTACGGGCAACTCAACCTGACCCCTTCCAACCAGTACTAAATGCTTTAGTCCCACATTTCTAACTTCAGGGGTCATTGAATTCCTTTTATAGGTGAAACACAACAAAGAGTGCTCTCCTGAGTAAAATAAAACATTCCACACCTTTATTAGAAGTAAATTAAAGGGTTAAATTGCAAGTGGAAACATACTGAAACTTTCCCATATCAACTGAAGGTAGGCCCGGAACAGGGGGAACAAGGGGGAAAGCTGTGACGGGCCTCGAGCATTACCACCCGTACCAATGTTGCTGGGATAATGGATTAATTACCATTAAAATGTAGCCGCGGCCAGACGGTCGTGCCATGAACACAGTGTATGGTGCGCTGTTACCATCAGCGTCCTTTGCAGCTTGAATCACCGCAGAGGAAGGCTGACGGAGATAGGTAAGAGCGTGTATAATCTGTAACATGTAATTTATTTATTTGTATTTAATTTTATGGTAATAACAGTTCATTTAGAGAGTTAAAGTTGGTCAATAAGGCTATATTGATGGTATATACCATGGCATACACATTTTATGCAGATTTGTATTTTAAATGCACAAACACTATAATATAAATAAACACATTATAATTATACTGACAAGACAAACAAATAATGCTTTGTTCAGCCTACAGACACCGGGGCCTACATTTACTAAGCAGGGAGTTTTAAAAGTGGGGATGTTGCTCATAGCAACCAATACAATTCAAGCTCTCATTTTCATTTTACATACTGGAGATGTGAACTTGAATCTGATTGGTTGCTATGGGCAACATCCCCGATCTCCCTGAAATCTCCCTGATTAGTAAATTTAGGCCCAGGGCTGAATATTGTTTGCAGGATGACATATATATATATATATATATATATATATATGTATCAGAAGAAATAATAGCTGAATCTTTTCCAGTTTTTTTTCCTAAATAGAGACAGAACAATAATTAAAGCTACTCATAAAATGTACAACTTTAAGAGAAGGAGCTCTTGTCTATCTCTTGTCTACCTACTTTGTTAACCCCCACAATATCTTTATTGATAGGAACCTGAAGAGAAACACTTTTGCAGGGTTCTAGCTGAAAATTTCAGCTGTTCCTCTTCACCGCACCGCATGCTCTGCAAAAGTAGGTGAGACTGGTGTCTTGTGAACCGAGCTACGGCTGTGTGCTACACAGCCAGCTCCTTCCCAAGGTCTAAATTCACTAAGCAAGGAGTTTGCAGGGGAATTGAAAACTCCCCTGCAAACTCCCCGCTTAGTGAATTAAGGCCCAAATGAATATCATATATATCTCAGGGATTTATTGTTGCATGGTCCTGCCTTACGGTGGCGGAGGGTGGGGACCGGAGGAAGCATGGGGTCCATGGGTCCCTAGGTGGCAGCCTATACTGCCTATGCCCTGGGCCGTCTCTGAATTTTCCCTATAACTACTAGTCATCAATGTGTGTTCAGTTCAGATTTATTGGCCAGCGGATGTAGCAGTGAAATGCCAGATTACTGATGTCAGTTTATTTCTGAGAAAGAAAAGATGTAAATAACATGCAAATGAGTCCTTTATCCTGCCACAATAACAGAAGCAATGGTGAAGCAGTTGGCTCACTGCATGAATATTTGCTAGAATCCTAGACAGTAATCTTTTGATAAATNCAATCTTTCGATAGGTACAATGAAAAAAGCTGTTACCCAACCACTGGCAAATCATAAACCCTACAGTTTAACATTTCAAATCAGGACATATTTATACAATACGTGTAATTTGCAATGCAAACTTTTTTTTCTCTGTGTGATAAATGTGCCCTGTACCTTGTATAAGGTCATTCTGTAATCACTTTATCTGTGGTCTATTGTGTACCACTTGTTTGATTTACAGTTTACTCGTATTGTAAAAGCGATATAGCATAAGACATACTGTACGGTACAATAACACGTCCATTGCCTCTCTCATAAAGTGTTATCTTGAGATAGAACATTATGGTCTAGGCAATCGGTACATAGTTAAACATTACAGAAAAGATAGATTGTAACACACATGTGATTTTCATTACGACATTAAACACATGAATTTCTTATGGAAAGTCATTTATCATCATTATAACTATCTTGTATGCAAAGCTTGTGGTAGTATTTGTAGCTGACCACACAAACAGCATAGTATTTAGCAGTGCCACAAATTGCTCTGCTATTATCTTTCACACAACGTTCCATTTGGATCTTGATGTACATACACAATGACAAGAGGTGGGAACACTGGAAGTGCCCAAAATTACACCCATTATATATATTTAGTATACCACAATATTTTTGTTTTTCTGCTAGCGTTATTGTAATAAAGAAACAAACAAACCAACCAGAATTGCTATTTCTTACTTGGGAATTTCCAGCTAAGTTGTGGTGTATGGAATTGGAACACAAGATTGAAAGCAATTGCAATTCCATCTTATGGTGTTGAACTTTTGGAGCAGATAAAACATATATGTATTTGGCTTTATGTCATACAAGTCCATTAAGTTTAAATCTTAAGTTTAAGTTCTGAACATGCTGATCTGAAGAAGGAACCCATTTCTCCTGGGTTCAGAAATCTTTTTTCCCACACACCCTCAATATTGTGGTCACTGGTTATAAAGCACAGTTACTGAAAGCAGTGAAATGCGGATTGTGGTTGGAATAGAATAGAGATCAGAAGAAGGTGGCTGAACTCCAATGAAAGATGAAATCCATGCAGTCATAATGGAGTTATGGCACGCAAGAGTGAGCAAATCATTTGATATCCTGACACTGATTAGAATAAACATTGTAATAAAAGAAAAAGGAGGTCTGAATCCCATGGATCCAGATCTTTAAAGATACAAAGTGTGTTCATTCTCCACACGTAGGGTGCAGAAAATGATTATATTAACCCCACCAGGATCTAGTCCTTAGTGTTGGATCCAAACCTCATGTTTCCTAATTTTTGTGAATTCCAGTCAAATGCTTTTTTATACGCGTGTAAATTTGTGCCCAATATTTGTATCGCGTTCTGAACTTCTGGTTTAAGAGACAGTATGCAAAGGGATGTTCCCTCTTGGTCAATTGACAGTTAAGACTATTGTGTTTAATGCATACCCATGTTCTGTACTTCCAGAAAATTCTTGTGGTTAAAATTAAAAACTTGACGTGGAAGTGGAAGTGTCATTTTATTAAAATATTCAACAATAACATACAATACCTATAACAATTCAATGAATTGTGTGTGGTCCCTGAGCAACAACTTGCAATTTCTTTAACAAATACAGGGCTAAATTCTATTTGGTATTTAATATATTTAACATTTTTTTCTACCATTTTTCCTGTTGATTGCTCAGGTAATGTCATTTAGAATTTGGTTACGGTATATTGATGATATTTTTATTACATATGACTAACCTATTATACAGCATCTCAAATCTCAACATGAATGATGTTTCATAATAAGTAAAATACTTTTATTTTATTAATGCAGATACTTATTTGACAGACATATTAAATTCATACTAGATGGAGACCATCTTTTAACCACAGCGAGTTAGTTTATATAGGTATATGCAGTCACTAAAATACACATTTTAACTCTGAACTCTTGAAGAAAGTAAAAGGATTCATGGATAAGACCAACTAATTTCTAAAATTATTCCTACAATATTATATTCTCTATGTTATTGTTGTTATGCCACACCGTGGGTAACCAAAACCAAGACATGGAGTGTAACTAAGCCCAAAACCCAAGTGGGACGAATGAGGCTGCAGGCACACAGGAGGCTGCTGCTACTGATAACAGATATTGGTGTAATTAGGGTGATATGGAGTCACAGAAAATAGGACAGCACTGATGAAACTTAAGTGCCCTAACAAAGCAAAACACAGTCATCACAGAAGATGTGGCGTACAATATGTTTCCACGAAATATAAGTACTATACCAGCAACATGACATGAAGGCCTAGGATGGAGAACAGACCCCTGGATAAGTACAATTTATGCACATTTCCTCTCATTCGTACTCCCTCCAATCTATACACATGCCCTTATGCTCTAATAAATCTCTGGCTTTGAAAAATGCCCCCCTTCTGTACTTAGTTGGTGAACTCCTTGATATATTTGAAAGTCACTAACATTTCTCCCCTGTTCGTACTCTGTTCTAAACTATCCAAGATTAGTTCCTGTTCATTTTTCATTCATTTATTCATTTCCCATATGGGTAGTGCAGAGGAGAGGGGATTGAACTCCTGTCTGGCAGGGCAGGGGATAGCAGTGCTCACAGTGTGGCCATCTCTTCTTGAGAAAGAGTCACCTCGCCGATGACATGTATGCAAATGAAAACGACTTGTTCACAACTAGCTGTATTTTTTATTTTAATAATTTGACACTTATTAAAAACTGAAACATTTACTGATTGCAGCCATAGCAAGTTTAGGACTTATGGATTAGTGCTTAATGCTTAGTAAATTCTAAGTTGGGCAAACTCTAAGCATCTCCTTATGTTGGTATGTTCAAAATCGACATGGCAAAGTTTGACATTGCGAGACTGGCCCGAGAACTTCTGCAATTAGCAAATGCCAAAATGACCATCTCACTGTGAAAATCAACACGTCACAGCGAGATGGTCATTTCAATGCTTAGGAAATTTTCCCCACTGTTGTGTGTACCCTGTTATATATTTCAGGAAAAGGTATATTTTGTCCACAATACAATGTGCAATATCAGCAATTAAAATATTAAATAGCAGAGGCCCAAGTACAGATCCCTGGGAAACACCACTGGTAACTTCAGAAATTATTCAGAAATTATTGCATTTAATACAGCGCTTTGTTATCCATTCTGATTTGGCACATTTTCAAAAGCTTTACTGAAGTCCAGATAAGCTATGTCTACAGCTCTTTTTTGATCTACTACTTAATCGACCCAGTCAAAAAAATCAATATGATTTGTTTGACATGATCTCATTTTAGTCAATCCATGTCTGTTGGGATTCTGCAAATAATGGAATTTCCTTTCCCTTTCTTTCTTTAGGAGTATTGATCAAAATGTATTGTTAAGATATTCTGTCATAACCCTGTCAAGGGCGTGGTTTAGTGGTAGGAAGAAGACGATGAGGATGGAGGATGTGACAGAGAATGAAGAACACACGATAAAGAAGACTTGCCAATAGATGTTTAGAACTCCAGACACTAACAGATAATAATTTACCCTAATCCAAACCTTTTTATAATTCTCACGCTAACCCTACCCTCCCAGCATTTTAACCCTAACCTTCACTTTTATTCATCGTTTCTTGCCCACAGCCTAATCTTAACCCTCTCTGTCTATTACTGTACGATTCCCTAAGCTTAACTTTCTCCTTCTATGACCCATCCCCTCCTCACAGCCTTAACCTAAACCTCCTCTATTCTATTTACATTACCCTCCATCAGTCATGCTTCCGTCCAATAATGAATGTCGGAACTGTTGGGAAAACACAACACAGCTGAAGATCCATTACTAAAACAAGTTTTAAATCTACCCCTCACTTGTACCAGACTTGTACCAGAATTCCTTTTTCATGAGTGCTTCATAACTTTTCTCATACAAAGGTCGTTTGTTAATGAAAAGTTAATGAACTTGAAAGAATAACTTAAAAATTTCCACATTTCTACAATATTAGTCTCCCTAATATCTAGCACTGTGTTCTTGTGTAGTCTGTTTCTGAATTTCAGATGTCCCCACTGCAGAAGCCTCAACAAATTGTATTTAGTGAAGTCTTGCAATATGGCATTGTGCCTTAGTTTTATCTTCACTACTACCAAATAAATATGAATATATTGCTCCCTTTACATACATTAATGCCAGGGCCATAACTAGCTACTTCTGTGCCCTGGGCGAGAGAGAATCATGGCATCCCCCCTTCCTAGATTTTGTCGAGTTTTGAAATGCCTATTATACCTCCACAGTAACACTACTCTGCCCATGCCAACACTTACACTGCCCATAAGATCCCATATCCATACCATCACTTACACTGCACATACACAGTTTTCATTTTTCAATCAAATAGTAGAAGTTGTAGAAGTAGTGGTATCACATATAACTACATTCTGGTTCACACTAAGCACTGTTTTGGCTTCCATCCACATTAGAATACATCTGGGACACAGCTGGGATCCACCCAAACAAATGGTGGTGTGTCATTGGCTCATATAGCATATTTGTTTCCTTGCAATCTTTCTGGAACAATTTGCAATACTTGGCTTTGGAAGGGTGTGGTTCTGCCACCTTTAAGGAAGGGATTAACCACTGGGGACATTGGTTTTATTTATTTTATAATAGAAATCATACTGCCTGGCATATTTCAAGTCTGCCGTTTTAACCTGAATCTATGCACTACAATGCCATTTAAAAAAGGACACAATAGGCAGAGAAGAATATAGTATAGAATTTTGCTAATGCAGCCCAAGGCTTGGTCAGTTTAGGACAACTCTAAATTACTAAGCTGTGGGAATCGAAGAGTGGAGATGTTGTCCATAGCAACTAATCAGATTCTAGCTGACATTCTCTAGTATGTATTAGGAAAGTGAGAGCTAGAATCTGATGCACTGATGTTAAATAAAGGCATATAATATGGTCACCTCAGTCCCACCAGTGTGATCACCAATGAAAATAGTATTACACCTTTTTGATCATAGCTAGGAATGTTACATTGAGGTAATATAGAATGCGCAATAAAGGTTTTATACAATATAGGGTTTTGACCAGTTTCTTCAATGGTGTTGTATTATATAACTGATTGCTCTAGCTGCTTGCATTAATATGATATTACACCCATGATATATCTGCTATCTGCTTCCGACTCCCAGAATATTCAGGAGACTCATGAATTTCAGGCAGTTCTCTCAGTGTTCCGGGAGAATCGCCTATTGTCTCGGAACTTGAACTGAAGCAATTTCATAGAAATGCCACGGTCACTATCTGAAATGCCAGGTTTTGTCTTGCAGACCCATCAGTATCACCATCACTCAGCTCTTCTCACTGATGAATCATTGTCAAATCCAAGGTCTATGTGTGACCACAACATCTGCTAGACTGATGTACAATGTGACATATCTGTCTAATAATGGTTCACTTACATTTCCAGACTTCCATATAGAATGGAAGAGGAGTTACTGATAAAGGACATTATGAGCACTTTATCTACATCAGTAGGTCCATGTTGGCGGCCACACGAATGGCTGAGACTAGTTTATACCTACAGTATGACAAGAATTTAGACATCATGGAAACCAGCAGATGGGCACCATCAACAGGAGATGTCAATATGAGATAAGGTTAGGAATGAGATAAGGGTTCTAGGAATTATTTGTTTCCATATTCAGACTTCTGTAAATATTTAACATCCATTAAAAGTGCAAACTACTGTGCCATATGGATTCAGTTAAAGATATGTATATTAGTCTTGTTTGCCTTACTTTTAAAATTTCATTAATTAACAAATTAGTACATTAATATATTAAGTAACTAAATAAATAAAATATGTATATATATATATATATATATATATATAGTGACACGTCCATGGTGAGTGGACCATCTTTCTGAGGCGATTGTTCATCTTGCAGCACAGGTTCACCTTGCAAGTCCAGATTTGTCAGTCAGGCCTGAGCTTGTATCTGATTGGTTGCTATGGGCAACATCCTCACATTTCAATCTCACTGCAATCTCACCTCTTAGTAAATTTAGGCCTCTGAGCTCTGAACCTGACACACCTATATAGATCAAGTAAGGCGCAGACCTGATTAGCAATAGCTAAGAAAGATGAACTGCACCTGATTAGGACTTAAGCCAAAAACCCAAAATGGGCTAAGTGGATGGTGGATGGTCCCAACCATCCAACCCCAGGGACCCTTACCAGCTTTTACTCTTACATAATTTAAAATAACATGGCAGAGATGTCACTCTCATATATTATGTGTTTTTAAATTAAGAGCAAGAGTCACCATAAGAGACTCTCCATAACAGAGGCAGGGTATTTTACATAGGTACAAAAAATATCCCCAGCAGTCATGCCATTAGCCAGCAACCAACTATGCCTGTGTTTCCCAAACTGTGCACATAGGCTTCCTGGGGTGCTGCCATGCTCTCAATTGGGGGGCCGCAAAATGTTTTTCTGTCATGGTGCCATGTTGCTAGTGTTTCCTAGAAGCACAATTTTACTTCTTGTATAGAAGCTACACAAGATTTGATGTCAACCTTTCTGATGTCAAGATTTGATGTCAAGTATTTCTGTCTTTACCTAAATTGTTATTACACTATTTTAACTCAAAAATGGAACTGCTTGGTAATTATTTTGTCTTAGGGGTACCCTAATTGAGACCCTAAAGGCACCTCAAACTCAAAAGTTTGGGAATCACTGAACTATGCTTTTCTATATTTAAATTAAAATAGCAGAAACATTAGTCATACATATTGATAACACAGGTTCTTTTAAAATTTTAAGACTGGGGCAGCAATAAAGAGAAATTTCCTTAAAGAAGTTAATAAATATCAACATTCAATATTAAAGTAACATTAGACACAGTCAACAGAGAGTACAGTTTCATAAACTTAAACCAATAACTCCAGGTAAAATTTAATTGCTGAAAGCAAATTTACTTTATGCTGTGAAGTTTTTCTGCCGCTACTTTTGCTTTTCACAAGAACACAAATTACATAACACTAAAATACATTAATACCCTCCGTGACATAACAGATGCATACAGGTGCTTCTCTTGTGTTCATATAATGTGACCATGCCCTCCCTCCCGTTCTTTTTTATGTACTCCCTCCACTTTTTAAAATTTCAATAATCAATTATTGATAGAAAAAAACACATACTGGCAACAATCAAATCTTCAGTCTTACATAAACTGTTAAATAAATTGCAACTTATAAACTAGTACCTTTGTGTAATATATCATTTGCATAGACTTTAACCATGCCAGATTTATGTGTGTTTGTCAATCAATGTAATGTAAAAAGGGTTGTGTACTTGACAACACAAATACATTAATACCCTCTGTCACATAATAAATGCAGTCATCACAAGTTTCCATTAAAACTACCTATGAGAGGCACCTCTCTAATCTTAAATAGTCCCATTAGGTTGTGGTCAGTATTTATGAGCTCTATTTTTAATACGTTAAAGATAGATCGGAAGTAATCTACAATCGCTGGTACTGTATTGGAAGATTGTCCTTCTCCGCTTTACAGCAACCTAATGTGAGGGGTAATATTCAAAAGTACAAGAGAACATTGTTTAAATCTCAGGGGCTTAATGTCTCAATCAAATGTTCACTATAAGAGAACTATGTAATGTTGGATGCAAAATGTTCAATGTCACTGAACTAAGTAATGCTGGATACAATTGGCCTGGCCTAACTCCAATTTCAGCAATCTCTCATCTCCCTTAATGACTTGCTGGCCCTCTCTGTCCTCTCAGCACAGCTCTGCCTGGATGGTTTCTGAAATTTAGTATCATCTGATGTCTCTCAGAGCTGTTGACCGAAATTTCTCACTCAACACTCACTACTTTTCTAACTAATCTGTCACAATACTTTTTTCCTTCTATTAAGCTATTTCTCCAAAAATACCCTTTATATTTTCCCTTTTCCTGATCCCCTTATGCTACATTTTACCACAGGTCCACTTCCTAAAAATCACCTCACCGCTCTCCTTCAACCTGCTAAGTCACCTTTATATACCCCCTATCGTGCCTACAACCGTTTCCACCTTACTCCAACAAACAGTTCTTCACGCTCCTCAACCTGCTCAAACGTTTGATATCACTCCCCCCTCTCTTATCTGTTACCAGATCTTACCTAATCGATACTACTATTCCTGCTCCCATAACCACGTGTCCTTCCTGCTTTCCCCCAACTTCTTCCATTAGCTCTCCCCCAATGAGCCCCAAACTTATAGCTATGCGCAGTTGCTTGCACCTTCACGCTGTAACAGTCAATCAGCAGGGGCTCGGTTTGTGGCAAGAAAATAGATCAATTGTAAAATGACCTATTTCACCGATCAATAGAGTTATCTATGCTTTAATCTAATTGCCAAGATTATGTACTACTACTATTTCACTAAGGGCTGGATTCAGCTTTTCATTCTCATGACTTACACTCATGAGTTACACTCTCATGGGTAAAACCATGATGAATTGCAGGGGAGGTAAAATGAATGTCAGTGTNTGCATGCAGGGAGAATACTTTATTGTTGCATGTTGCACACAGATACTGACCAGCGTTACTGTTACAATGTTATTAGACTAGGAAACATCAGCTGTCACTTGTTATGATGATTGCAACTAATTAAATTTACCTCCCCTGCAATTCAACATGGTTTTATCCATGAGAGTGTAACTCATGTGTGTAAGTCATGAGAGTGAAAAGCTGAATCTGGCCCCAAGTGACCAGTTAAATATATATGCACATTCAACATATGCTTTCCTATGGTATGCCTCCCATTTTTTACTGTACCCCCTCTCCCTTTTAAAATGTTAATAAATATTACTGAAAAATTAAAGCTTCAGTCTTATAACTGTTCAATAAATTGCCACTTATAAACTAGTACCATTGTGCATGTTAAATATCATTTGCATAGACTTCAACCATGTCAGATTCATGTGTGTTTGTCAATCAATGTAGTGTTAAAAGAGTTGTGTACTTGACAACACAAAGGTTGAAAGTATTGTTATGTTAAACTTGGTGTTACTGACAATAAAATGTCCTACTGCCTCATTTTAAATCCAAGCCTAACCCTAATCTGTACTCTAAACACAGCCTAACTGTAGCCTTAACCATATTGTGAGCCTAACTCTAAAGATAACTATAACCCTAACACATGTCACATGTCAAGTAAGTAAATGGAGATCAGTAGTATGGAGGTGTCAATCAGGCACCCCAGTTGAAAGAAGATGTCAATGTCAATGTCAATCTACCATTTGGCAATCCAGCAGTGTCAAACTAAAGTCTGTCTATAAGGAAAGTCTAGAACAAGTGCCTTTTTCCTATGTGCTTGTACTGTAGAAAGACATCAGCATGGAATATGGACGTCTGTTGGATGTCCTTTTACTTCTAGGCTGCATCTTCACCCAGTGAATTTTCCTTACATTTTATGAAGGGATATAAAGTCACACAAAATAGAAAGCTGTAAATAGTTTTCTGGTGTTTTCATCTGACTCATTTTCCTGCAGGATTTTTAAGGCCAACTATTTTTCATTTTCCTTTAATATCAAATATTGTGTTCATTCTTTCTATTCCTTGGCCAGATTACATTTATTGCTTTAATGCCACTATAACTGCATAAAAACAGCGGAAATGGTTTAACAACTGGCTTCAGACTTTTTTTTACTATTAAATAAAATAGCCTGGCATTACAGTATGGTGCCTATTTTATTCATTCTCATTGAATTTTTAACTGAAAACATTTTGTCTCAAGAGCAACTTCCAAAAAAAAAGAAAAAAGGAAAGATGACTGGGGATCTCCAGGGCTGGCTCAGACCTATCAGTGGTCAACCAAGACATCCTTCCTGGTAGATACCAGAATCGTCTTTAGCTGATCCCTCCATACCTGTCTTACTACTCATTGTCTACTGTCCTGCTGCTGCTTATTGCTGGTGAGTGGCAGCATTGTACTGTGTAAGTCGAAAATAAATTATTGTCCATTACAATCGCTTGCGTTTGAAGAAGAATTAACCATAATATTTAATGGATGTGCGCAGTAAACACAATAAAACAAATATATTTGAAAATACCATAACAACCCAGCAACAAGAGAAAACACATACAAAGCTGAACACAACTATAAAAGACAAAAAACAAACAGAGAAAATTAATATGAATATAATAACAGACTATAGTATGCAATAACACTAAAGCTGGCCATACACTATAAGATAAATTGTTCCAATCTAAATATTTTTTCAAGAGTGGGCAAAACCATGTTGAATTGCAGGGGAGACAAATTGAATTGATTGCAATCAGTATTACAGGTGACAGATGATGTTTCCAGCACAAGGCTAATAACAGTGTAACAGTAACGCTGGTCAGTATCTGTGTGCAAAATGCAAAAATAAAGCGTTTTCCCTGCATGCAAACACTGACATTCTTATTACCTCCCCTGCAATTATACATGGTTTTGCCCACTCTTGAAAAAATATTTAGATTGGAACAATTTATCTTATAGTGTATGGCCAGCTTAAGAGTTACAAGGAAAGAAAGAGATAAAAATACAGATTTTGAGTTATATCACCAATACACCCTTATGAGGTTCACTGGGACAAACTGGTGTTTCTTCAAGTATCATTCCTGAAGAATGGGCTAATATCTGTGACAAACATAAGAAGATCAGAATCCATGAAACTGGTTCAACCACTTGGCATAAGGCAGAAGACTGAAAAGTGTTTTTTCCTGGCTACATGAGATGCCATTTTCTGTCGTCAACTGAGCATAAGGTACTTATTTCCATGATTTACAATCTACCAGTCTTTTAAACCGATGCCAGTCTATGGTTTTCCACCGATATGCATTTTAGTGTGAACAGGAATAAAATGAATCAACTGCAGATGTAAAAGTAAAATGAGCAGTTGCATTGGGTGGGAAGTAAAAAGCAATCACAATGTATTTTATGGAATATATATATATATATATATATTGCTATATTTATAATTATATATATATATATATATATATATATATGTAAACACATATGATCCTACTTGAACTCTGACCTGCAACTGAATTTGCAGGTTTGCATTAAAGGCCCAGGCATGCTGGGTTGATACACATCTCAATGTTACACATATAAAAGCATCTCTCAGTATGTGCTTGCTTAGAGTGTCTTAAACAAGACTGACAAAAATAGTTAGTATTTCTATCATTTACTAACAGGAATACATTACAATATATACAATATTCATAGAAACATTGAAAGTGACGGCAGATAAGAGTCATACGGCCCATCCAGTCTTCCCAGTTGTGTATTTAAAACTATATTATTTTATTCTCTATTTTGTTTGAGACTCAAAATCCCCTTATATAATTTTTTTTGGTATTTTTAATTTGTCATCTAAAACTGGTTCAGCATTATCTAAAATCATTAGACTCCCAAAAAACCTTAATTCTGCTCTACTTGCTCTACTTAAAACAAAGTACTACAATATGTCCCTTTTTTATCAAAAAAAAAAAATCTGCATGGATTTACAGCCTCTAACCCGTAAGATTTGATGCACTAATTTCACATAGGAAGTAGGTCAATGGCAAAAATACAGCGGCAGATGTTACCCTACTCAAACAAAAAAATGATAAATTAGTTGTAAGTACTCACTCAGCGAACAGAAAAGTTAAATCTGCAGCTTAGGAGGAAAACAAAATTTATGAAGCAACGGGGAAATTAGATGAGAGAAAACAGAAACCATTCAGGCAATACGTCCCATGTGCCAGAAGCGTGTTATTGAACTTATCAAAATAAAAATGAGCTGGCTCCTTTGTCTCCTAGGACAACAATATTTCAGAGCTTTGTTACATTTCCATTGATTTTATGTAAACGTCAAGTAGAAATGAGGGCGACACAGAATCACTTTGTGGTACTTTATTTTTATTTCTGTTACAAAAAAATTTACAAACTAAACTTTGCCCACCACTCACTGTCCAAACAGAAATCCAGCAGGTGGTATAAAGGAGGCAAGAGACAAATTGAACCCAGTTGTGGTGTGAATCTTTTTGGATGCAGGATAAAGTTTGGACAAATTCATAGTTGCCAACTCTCTCAGAATGTCCGGAGAGCAGGTAACACCAAGGCAAGCCACATCAAGGAGACACCATGCCAGTAATTACTGTGTACTATTAACATTCAACTCTAATCTTAAAAAAAAACGCTAACAAAAAGAAGCTGACTCAACAATAACAGATTCCTGCTTGTATGGAAAGCATTGCACATCTAGGCCTAAATTTACTAAGCAGGCAGATTGCAGGGAGAATATAAAGTGGGGATGTTGCCCATAGCAACCAATCAGATTCTAGCTCTCAGTTTTATTTTACAAACTGAAGACATAGCCACCAAGAGAAATTCTGGGCCCTGTACCAGGGCTTGTAGCAGGGATTTTTAATAGTTGGTATGGCCCTAAGCCCTGCTCCTTGTATAAGCCCCGTCCCTCTGGACTCACAATTTTGTAATAATAGTTCCCCCAATCTGGAGGGGGCAGGGCTTATGCAAAGGGGGCATGACTTAGCGGGAGAAAAGGTGCCGGTATACCATACTGACGTATACTGGCCCATTCGAGCACTGCCCTGTACAGCAACTTCCTGGGACCCCCTATTTAATTATTACAATTTTTCCCGCCATACATGTTTTCAGGTCATTGAGGGCATGGCTGTGTCCCCTTGGACCAGTAAAAAGTGAATAGTTTAAAATATGAAATCATAATATCACTCTATTTCAAATCCATATATTTCAGTACAAACTAAAAGTTGGCAAGTACTTGTGTGCTATATACATACAATTTTTACCCCGCATCATATCTAGTAGGGGCCTAACTACTTTGTGGACCCCATAACATGGATGTGTGTCAAGAAGACGTTCACATGTCCTGTCTCAGATATAGCCTGCCTGCAGATCGGATGAACAGCTTTACACCATGGTATATGTCAAGCCTACAGACAAGGGATACTACTACATGCTGGCAGCCACCACCTCGGATGTCTCCCCTTCCAGTCTACATAAACGTAAAGTACTTCCCAGTCACACTTGGGGTAGTAACTTAAGAGTAGTGCAGAAATGACATCCGTTCAATGGAAGATGAAGTCAAAGGTACTTTTCTACAATGCAGTCCTGGATGCTATCGCTGCCTGGGCTGCACAATATGTTGACATGGGGAACATTTACACATCCGTCCACCCAACGATCATTCAAAATTCAACACACCATTACTTGTAACTTGAAAATTATTATCTACATGACAATTGGCCCATGCCAACTATTATATGTTGGCAAGACGATAAGGAAGCTTAAAAAGAGACTATTACTAGAGCTATCCCTTGAAAATAGGGACATTGACCAGTCGGTAGCCACTTCTGGGCCTCACTTCACGCAGAAGCTGCCGGCAGACAAGCGGTTTACATTTATTTTGTATATTTCCTCAATGCATTTACTATATTCTTGTGTTTATAACTACAGGTAATAATAGTAAGCAGTATATTAAGTATTAATTGATTCTTTCAGTCATCTTGTTTCGTTATAGAAGTATCTGAATCTATGAATAATAACCTAACATACTTTTCTTGATGATAATGATTAGAGTCAATCATGCTACACAATGTCTGTGAATCCACACTAATGCTGGAGATAATGGTTGCCTAGTACTTTGCAGACAAAGACACTTTTAAGTGCTGTGTAATTTATGGAACTCAGCTATTCTGCTAATGCTACTCGGTTCCAATTATTTTACATTACACATGAAGAAATAAATAAGTACATTCATATTATAACTTTACTAAGCAAACAGCTCTCATGTTTATTCTCCTATGCAACATGATCTAAGGAAAGTTACAACAACCAGTCATGTCAACAGATTGATAAATGGCCGTTCCTAGCAGACCCATGTCTCATATAGCAAATAAGTCTCAATGCCCAGTCTACTAATTATAAGAGTCAAGAGATATTAGCCAATGTTCCAGGTACTGGACAGACAAATCAGATGTATGCTACACACATGTAGAGCGGTACTGGGCTTGTCACTACGCATGTCAGTGACAATATCAATTATCAGGGAAGATGTGGTACAGAAGCCTGCTCACACATTACCTTTACACTGTTCATACACGCGTGTGCATTGTTTCACGATGCATACTACATTCGTATCATTATCTTTGCTTTATGCATATAAGTGCAAATATACAGCTATTTGCAGAGCTGTCTGTCATTTCATTATGGAACAGCATTAGGAGTAAGGAAAATGGTGAAAAGTCTTATTAATGTTTAATGTTTGTTTTAACTTAAATTACATTGCTCTTGCACAGAGTATGTACAGATTACTTAATGGGGGTATGTACAGATTACTTAATGGGGGTAGCATCTTGTAACCTTGAATCAAGCCGGATCTCAAAAATTCACGTAAATTGTGCATTATGCATGTATAATTCATTACACTTACTGCACTGTATCTATGTGAGATTAACATTTCTAAATATTTAATGATTTTACACAATGTGAACTAGACAAAGTATACAACACTGCGCACAACTAGACAAAGTATACAACGTGAATATTTACAACTCAAGATAAGTAAATAGCTGTAGATTTAGCATAATAAGATTTGCCAGTGTTTGTTGACTGATAAAAGGCAATTAGAAGAGATAATGTTGTGGTCACATTCAATCGAAAGTATGTTACATTGATTTAACCTATCAGATGTGACATTTATTCAACAGATAATGTGTTTATGGGAAATATCATGTTTTGTGATAACATTTTAAACTATACTCCAACAGCCTGAACATTAGTTTTTATTGGTTAAATGTTAATGTGTTAGAATATAGCACATAGGGATAAGAATATATTTACCATAAGGGTAGAATATATTCACTAAATACAGAAAAAATATTTCAACTAATGTGCATATATGGAGAACAATATGAAAAGTTATATCCTGTTCATAGTGCTACATAACTTGGTATTCAAACCTGTGTAGAGGAATAATGAATAATACATCCGGCCCGACCCTAGTAAAAGATAGATACACTAGATTCAGATAGATACACTAGAGTTATGCTGGGCATAACGATCTAGTGTAATTGGTTCTGATTATCGTCACCATACACTAGAATGATCATTGTTCTAGTATAAATCAGAAAAATAAATTCCAGCTCTCAACCTAAAACAGCGTGGCAATATTAACTCGCAATTTGTGCAAAGGGATCTAAATTTATAGCAGCTCACAATTAGGGGCTACCAACCCCTGCAAAAACCAAAAGAAGCGCTCATTCTTTACTTCTTTTGTTATAGTATAAATGCCTGGCTAGTGCCCAGTAAGCCCCCTCCCCATCAGCAGATGTAAGAATTTCCTCTTTCCTCTGCTAAAGCCTGCAGCCGAGCCCATAAACAAAGACAGGCTTTACTTTTTTCATTATTATTATTTCTCATCAGTGTCTCATCTAATCGTCTAGTGTGTGGCCAGTTTTAGGTCACACTATCCTGATGTTTTTGCATGCAGATTTTAAATTACTCAATTATTAAATTTCAGGTGTACAGTCTGGATGGGTAGACATGGAAAGGTGATCACCACGCACAGTGCAGAGAACATTATAAAAGGTGCACTAGGATGATGACTTAATAAAGTTGAGACTAAACTTAATAAATATATACAGTTTATATTAATGGTCACACTGGCCGCATGTTCATTATAAAGTGTTATAGTACTGCAGGGAGACTGTGATTTGATTTTTATTTCCAGCGATTAACTTTTACTATGAGTGCTTTAATCCAGCAACATTTTAAATTCAGGACTAATTGGCAGTTCTGATTCCACAAAACTAAAATATATTGATTAATTTCTATTGAACTCTCCTTTAAATTCCTCAAATGGAAGAGTGTCCACAAATGTGTTGAAAGTTACCTGCAATTGTTGCATCAAAGGGTATTAAAGGTACATATCTGGATTGTACGAAATAAACGGGTCATTTTAAGACTAGCCCAATGGACAATTTAGATGCGCATTGAGAAATGTAATGGTCTGTGGAACAAAGGCTCTTAAACAAATAAAGATTGTACTCTAAGGTCATCAGTGTCAAACACAGGAGCACACAGACCTTAGCTAGCCTGGCAGGATAAGGGGCATTCTCACAGATTGGCAGAACACATCACATATAGTGTACAGTATTTTGATTTCTTTTCCATTGATATGGTAATTACAAAGAGCTAATGTATTATTTCATGTGTTCAAGTTATTTATTATTATTATAACATAGTTACACCAAAAAGACAATTTGTGAGAATTGAAAATGAGATTCAATGCTGGAACAAATCCTGAACAGAAGAAAAAGAAAGTTGCAACTGGGCCAAACCATGTTGAAGATTAGGGGGGAGTTTATTTGCAGGTTATGGTGGGGCGGAAGAGAATGAATTGGTGAGTGGGGGCGGAGAGTAGAGTTTGAGGAGAGCAAACTGGAGAGAATAGTTTTGGAGAAGGTTAATGGTCCGAAAAGTGTAGGGAGAGTGAGGTGGAGAGAATGGTGTATGGAGAAAGAGGAGAGGGAACTGGAGAGAACAGAGTGGGGTGAGAGGACAGGTGAGAACAGCGTGAGGAGAAGGAACTGAAAAGACAAGTGTGTGGTGCAAGAGTGATGTTGTGGGGAGAGGGGCCTGGGCTGGAATTACTAAACAGGGAGATTGAAAAGTGGGGATTTGAGATTTGAGCTCATTCTCCAGAATGTAAAATCAAGTTTGAATCTGGTTGCTATGGGCAACATCCCCAATTTTCAATCTCCCTGTAATCTCCCTGCTTAGTAAATAACAGTGTGGGAAGATGTAATAAATAAACTCAGAAACATGTGGATCACATATAAATGATACATTGTCAACAAATGTCCATCCTGTAGAAGTAAGATACTCATAATTAAGTAAATTGTGCTCAGATACCAAACCTAATAGGAAGGAATCTTATAGATGTTATATTATCTATTTCCTGTAACATCGAAATTCACAATCATTTCGTGACATTGGAGATATTTTATCAAGACAGATTATTTGGGGAGGGGGTTTAGAAATAAAATGAAAATGCATAAAATCAATCACTGAAAATATAATAAATTGAAAATAATTATATAATAATATATAATCTAATAATAATATTTTCTAAAAATATTTCGGATATATCTACACAATACGTTGTGTGACATTATTCCTGATTAGTAATAACAGCACTAACTCAACATAATAACTTCACATTCCGCCTTCATGGAATTTGTCCTACATTTTCCCTGTATTTTTATATAATTTATGCTGCTGCCAAGACATATTTCAGTCACCCCCTACAGATAACATGGATTTACACAGTGACATGACCGAGGTTAACCCAATAACCACTGCCTTAGTAATATAAGACTGAGGATTAAATTTATCTCCAACCTGCTGCTTGCTAGCAAGACAAAGAATCATCTCGTACATTATTTAACATACTACATACTAGTGGAAGCATGGCACTGGTCGCATTTCTAGAATAGTCATTTTTACATGAATTAATCAATTAGATGAAAACATGGTTGCTCTCCTGCATTCAGAAGGTGAAAAAGTGCAGAGCAGATAACCCCACAAGTCCAGTGTCGGAAGCCCTTGTTTACAAGAGGTGAACATATATTATTGAGTAGGTGGTATGGAATAAGTCAGATATATTGAATTTCTTAGAATTCCAGACAGTGTACCAGATTCAGGTCTTTATGCAAACTCTGTTCGTGTGTGGAATCCTCCGTAGGCATGCTTATTTTACTATACCCCTGCTTTGCAAATTGTGCAACAAATCCATATAAACCCTGCCCCTAATGTATCCTCTAAATATACACCCTACACCCACGTAGAGTAGTTTAAATGAACAGGTCCAGCCCAGTGGATTTGATAGGCTATACGTTAAGGATTTATGTCTCTAGAGAAGTCTTTTTTTCTTATTGTGCAAATAGGGTTGTTCGGTTTGGCCAACCACATCATTCTTCCTCAAACCTTACTATTGCAAACCCGCTGCTTAGTAAATACTGCAAATCAGATTGTATTTACAATGAAATTGTCATTTGTTATCATACAAAACTTAATATATTCAGAATTGTTCAAAAACAACTTTCATTAAAAAGAACATTTCTTGTTATTGAATATTAACGATTTACAAATTCCCACATCTGCAGGGTGATAATTGTGCTCACGCTTATTTGTGACACTGTATTCATTAGGTCAGAGAGCTTTTGATCTTGGCAGGGATCCTGATGGTGATTGATATGCACTCTGTTGTTAGTTCAATGTTAAGTATTCCCAGGGCACCGTATGGTAATATGGACAAGTTCAAAGATGTTTAGCTGCTGCGTTGTATCAATATGTGCAATGCTTCTCTAGAATTCAGCAGATGCCTCAAGGATCTCACTGAAATGTAACATTAACACACCTAGATATGTTTTTATACCAGGGATTTGTTGTACTTATCGCTCTGTCAGCCTATAAGACTCAAGTGACTGCACATGATGCTCGGTAATATTATGATTATTACACTCATGACAACAAATTTCTGTGAAGCAGCTCTCATATCTGTCAGAACATGTCTGTGTCGTAGAAAGAATGTTCGTTTACAGTCTTTAGCTGTCACATTTCATATTTCGATACAGACAGAACACACAATGTAGTAGGAACAAGCTATAAGAAGAAGCTTTTCTTGTGGACAAACGTAGGTCAAGTGTCTTAGTGGTTTAGCGGAGAAATGTGCATGTAGCCAAAAGTGGGACCCATCACAGGGCCTAAATTTAATAAACCAAGATTAGAGCTCACATTCTCCAGTATGTAAAATAAATCTGATGGGTTGCTATAGGCAGCATCCACACTTTTCCAAGCCCTTAGTTTAGTAAATTTAGGCCAAGATGTGGGAGGAAAAGAATAGGTTCTCTGCACCAGGAGCTGCCATTGCTCCTTAGTTGTAGAGGAGACTCACACTTATGAAAGAAGACATATCATTATTTGGAAGTTTACGTCTGTCACGCTCTGGGGTACTCAGATATCCAAACTAGAATGAGTTGTGATGCAAGTGACAGTTTATTGAAAAATAGGGCACAAGGGGATAAACAAGATGATTAGACAATAGGGACAAGATCCGGACTAGAACCGGAAAGCAGAGATACAACTGGTAGCAGTAGTAACACAGAACAACATGACAGAGAAATACAGGGTGAACTATACAATGAACACAGGCAATAATGAACAAAGGCAAACAGACTAAAGCAACATGCACAATAACAAGGCAAACTGACTAAACACACTAGGGTAGCCGGGAATACAGCAAACAAGGGAACAAAAACAGAGAATTCTGGAGCTACATGAGTCCAAGGAACAGGGTAGCAGAGTCCAAAAGCAGGTGTCCAGGTATATGAGGAAAGACATATGATGAAGCAGCCCTGTCTGCTGGAAGAAGCTGCTATATAAATGCAGGCTCCAGATACTGTCCATGAGAGTGATTATGGAGTGTAACTCAACACCAGAGCTGAAGTGAACAGCATCTTCAATGGAGAACAACACAGTCCAGACAGGCAGCTTAAAGGGACAGATCATGACAGGGGACATATGACACTCAGACAGGGGACATTTCGTGCTCTGTGTTGAGGAGTAATGGTCATCATTCATTGTGTTCTGCAAAATCCTCTTGTAACCTTGACAGTGTGAATCTCTGTCCTAGTTGCACCTGCACACACACACACACACACACACAGTGCCCTACCTATATGCCATCCAACTGATGGATGAATCTATTGGTATTAGGGGCAGAATATTCTACCCAGTGAAGACCTGGCATTTTGGGGGTTGCTAAGCTGATGACATTTAAAGCCCAAGTTTAGTATAGCGGGTTAGGGTCCCTGTTGGATTTCTCGCTGGTGTACGATGGACAGAACTTTGACACAGGGAACCTGTTATGGCACTGGATGGATTTGGATGATATCACATCACAATTAGGCAGTACTTTCCTGGTCCGTGGCCTGTAAAAGTGCAGGATTTAAAGAAAAGTTTGTTTTCCTTTAAGGCAAATATGTGCGCTGCCTAAAAGTTCCATGTTATATTATTACAACTATATATGTCAGGTTTTTTAAATAAGTAAAATGTTCAGCATCAATTTTGCATCTTAATGAAAGATAACATTTTTAGCCTCGGGATGTCACTTTCCTGGGGATTCTTGCTTTAGGGCCATGTTATCTGTCAGCAGATTGTTGATGTTCTTGGCAGAGGAGGGCTGGTGCATAATCCATCTCTCACTCATCAAATTGAAAGCACATCTAGGGCCCTCCACTGCACACGCCACTCTCACGTCACTTTCTTACCTGCATTACCAGATCCAACTTTAATAAAGCAGCAATCTCATTAACAATTTATACATAGAGGACTGTGGCAGGCCGTGAGAAGCTTCATCATTATTTCTATCTTGGATGGTCTCTTAGGACTCCTGTTAGTGACAGATTAGTCATATAATCTAAAATTGTAATGTTAATACTAACTCAAAATAGCACATAAAGTAGTGAACAGTGATGCTTTGGAACACACCGTGGCCTCTATTTTTCTATGTAATATAGATTTTTTTTTTTTGCCAAAAATGAAAAACAAGTTATGTTAGACCTAAGATAAGGTTTTCTGTTCCTGTCACAAGCCTCATGTGTCTACTGTTCCTGACTAACAATTTACAGACATTAAGGCGTATATTTACTAAGCTGCGGGAATAGACACGTGGAGATGTTTCTTATGCTTCTAGAGAATGTCACCTACAACTTATTAGTTGCTATGGACAACATCTCCACTTGTCCATTCCCGCAGTTTAGTCACAAGCTCCTTTTTTGAAAAAAGTTAATTTGCAGAAACACGACCTACTGTACTATACATTCACAGCATTCGTCCACAGCTTCCTTCCATATAAGTAATCATAGTGAGTTACAGTTACACCATAATTGCCACAATAGTGGATATATGAGGTCTGTGTGAATATATGTTAAAATGCTCTATGCTATTGGGTGTAAATATCCAGTGTGGATCAGACCCATTGTTTTATCATTCAGACCATGGGTCAAAGTGGAATCTATGGTATGGTCATTTAGATGTGCTACTGTATCTATTTATCTGTACAAGTTATAAAGGGCTGCAGTTACTATACAGGGAAAGGTAAGCCCCACCACATTTGTGGACACATCCCCAAGTGTACCGATTTTTAATGAATTTATGTTGGAGCGTATGAAAGTGGCGGTATGAAAGCATAGAAAACAATAGAAGTAAATGGAGATTTATCAAATAATCACATCAGTGGTAGTGATGGTATGACATATCACTGTATACACCCCACTTCCAGGCATAATTCAGGCAAAATTCAAAAATGAGCAAGCTATACCTTGGTAAGACCATGTTGTTGTCAAGGGGATGGAACATTTATAATGTGTAAACATAACTATGAGAGTGGCATGCACTGATGTGATACGCCGAAGGAATTTCTGGTTCTGACTTTGCAACATTATTTGGAGATGAAGTAGAAGTGAATTGTGTCCTGATGCAATTACTGTCTGCTGACCAGAGTCAGGCGTTTGTGAGTCTCTATGCCACAATTATTGCATGAGGGTAGTCTATCTTGATAGGCCGACCAATGTCTGATGTCATAGTATAAAAAGTTTTGTGAAGTGTGCCAAAGAGTCTTTGACGGAGTGATGGTTGCAATCTGGGCTGAGAGTTTAATGAGAGAGAACATCATGGAAAAGCCTGCCAGATTGACCAACGAGGAGCTGAACTGGCTGTGTGACGGGTTGGAGGCTGTTGACCTAAGTGATGGGACTGTTTCGGTTCTATAGAGGGAACCATATATCTCCCCATGGACGCTGTCCAAAAATAAGGATCTGGGGAAGGCAACTGATGTGCTGGCTGAACATCTTGAAGGTCCTGTGCCCCAAGCCAAGGTTCTAGTCGCAAGCAATCCAGCCCCTGATGACGACGAGTGGTTGGAGCCTCCGTTTGAGGAGTTGCCGTGGCCGTGCAATGCGTGGAGAAAACAGATAAGAGATTCCGCAAAAAGGGGAGGGCTTGCGTGGCTCGCCACTATGCCAAGTTGCTTGCTAAAGTTGCCGACGAAAGAGCGGCAAAAGTGTATGACACCAGGTGTCCCCAACCATACTTCCCCAGTGAAAACTGGGATGCGGAGGAAGCTGTGTTTGAGTATGCCTGCTCCCACGGCATGGACGAAGTTTCGCCCGTGGAGAAGATTGATGAACCCTTGATTGCAACAAACTGTAAGTTTGATCTCATTGGGGACTCCGACCTTGCCGTCCCGTTGACTACGTCTGGGAAGCCTGTCACAGTAAAAAGTGGCAGTGAAGACAGTGGCATGAGTGCAGCCCAGTTCCCGGGTACCAGCTTTTGGCAGATGAGTGCTCTTGACCGCTTACGTTATTTCCGTATGGGGCAGAGGAGGACTGTTATCAAACCTGAGCAGACTTCTACTGGACAGACTCATCCTGGGTCCAAAACATCGCCTGCGGTTAACACCACCCCTGACTTCCTCGAGACATTCTCTCATGCTTCCCCCGTCTACAGGCCAGAGAAAAGCTGTGACTCACAAGTTGCACATGAAGTGTGCATGGTACCTGATGGCTACAGGGTTTAGAAAGTAAATGTGCAATGGACTTAATGTACAACGATTAATGTTAAGTCAGAGTCGGGGATTTCTTATGGAACCCCAGTCACTTTTAAATAAATGGTGTTCTACAAACCCAGTGTGATCAATGGGCTATGGAGGGATGGCTAAGCGGCTAAGCTCCCCTTCTGCATCGGTTAGGCTGGCGTTAGTGCTGGGGCTAGGCCGGGCATGATAGTGTGGCCCACGACTGCATTATTCCAAACGTTTCCCAGGCCACATACCTTCCTACAAGGTATATGTGGGCACGGTTGAGGTCACATTCCAGGGTCCTTTCCCTTTGTGCTCTGCTCCCCTCGGCCCAGGGGCACCACACATGTAATTGGATGTATTCACCACTGCCAATCATAACTCAGAGTTCAGAGTAATCTGACAGAGGGACTGAGTGTTCACTTAGGACCAGATTATAGTATAGGACTTCCCCCTCTCTGTCTACTCATTTGAACTTCCCCAATTCAGCACAACCTAATTCTGCTCCTATGTCCATGTGGGTAAAAGACATTTAGAATCCAGTCTAATTCCATCCTTTTTGAATAGATCTTCTTGTATTAAAGTTGTACAACAAATGCACTTTAATTATTAGTTTAGTTTAGTTTTCACTTAATATTTTTTTTAGTTTAGTTTTCACGTAAAGGCTTTCAGTGTCCTCTGTGAATGTTTACCAGCTCTCCTTACAGAAATACAGGTGTAGCAGTAAGTCTGGCAAACCATGTTTCCCTTGTGCTCTCAGGACATAAGAGTACTGCTCAGAGGACCTGAGGACATGTTTGTAAAAGTATCCAGGAAACTGCTAGGTTTACACAGTAATCACCTTCAACTATCATTTATGTAATGTGATCCTGGGAAAAGGTCTTAAAGCGCTCTCATTATACTGCATTTTGGTAAAATAAGTTAATAAATACCGTAGTTCTTAAATGCGGGACTGTCCCGCTGAAATCGGGACAGGTGGGAGGTATGACTGTGTGTATGTTCTCTCTGCGTGGGTTTCCTCCAGGTCCTCCGGTTTCCTCCCACATCAAAAATCATAACGGTAGGTTAATTTGGAGCTGACAAAATTTTCCCTATGTATGTGTAATTGTCCCCATGTTGCCCCTATCAATCCCCAANCTCCATTAGAATGTAAGCTTGCAGGCAGGGCCCCTCTTCCCCACCCAATCTGTCTGTCTGTATTCCCCATTGTACTGCGCTGAAGTCACTTTGTAGCGTCTAATAAATAAACGCTATTATTAAGAATAAATAAGCTGCCCTGGTCCTAAACTCTGTGGAACCTGAAAAAGACCTCCTTCTTGTATGGAAGGACACTGCTTGCCAGCGGCTTCTCAGGCAGAGTTGTGGCCTGCCACAGAAGTTCATCAGAGGGCCACATCTGTCCACCATCCACCATGATTTATAGAATATTAGGGGCACTAATGTGACCGGTTGAATTTCTATAATGGGTGTAGGGTGTGCAGTGCACAAAAGTCCTAATATAATCAATGCAGTAGTAATCAGAAGGTTCAGCCTATTTCATCAAATCAGACCTTGCTATACACTAAATCCCCCCATGCAACTGAATTCGCCCACTGGTGTGTTACCAATGTAGCAGGGTGACCCCCTGCACTCGCAGGGGGTCACCCTGCTACATTGGTAACACACCAGTGGACTGATTAAAGGTGTCGGCCACTGTAGGCAGGGGACAGGGAGACGCTCTGCTGGCACTGCTGCAGCTCAATCAAGACAATGCTATAGTCATAGATAGAAACTGTAACTCCATTTTCCAGCAACCTGTGTGTCGGGGAAACAGTAATCATAACATAATTGCGCATTTTTTCCCTATAGAAGAAATAGAGAAATGGAGAGTATCATGCTAAGATTCCTGCCAAGGTTAGTGAGAATTGCAGCTCCTTTCTCCATGTGCAAATGCCGCAAACATCTTTCCAATGGTTCTGCCATTTCCAGGGTTCATATCAACACACTATAATATACTGAGGATCCTATTTGTCAAACATACTTTTAACTCTGTGTCTGCCCCTATTTGGCACACTGCAAAAGTATAAAACTCAGTACATTGCCACACTTTAATAACACAATCTTAGGACAGCGCTCCGATGGCAGACACTGGAGGGAGCTCTGTTCCCCCATTGGATGCTGTACGTAGTGTTGATGCTATCCTCAGGGGTGTAGACCATGGTTTCCAACTCTCCCTAAATATCAGGGAGACTCCCTGAAATGTGGGTGATCTCCCTGACTCCCTGAAGTGTTGGGCAATCTCCCTGATGAAAACATTGCATTATGATGACAGAAATCATAAATTGTCCTATTTCTATAAAGATAAAGAAGTCAGTGGATCCTATTTACAGCGTTCACAATACATATATTGATTTACTGACAATTTAACAAACAATAAATTCCTGATGTTGCCATTTTTATTGTGTAATAGATCTCATGACCAAGCTAGACACACCCATGGGTGGAGCTATCCACAGGACACACCCCTTTTTTGCAGAGCCTGTCACAATCTCCCTGATATCCATTTGAAAAAGTTGGCAACCCTGGTGTAGACTCAGCTAGGATTTCGAAACTTCCATGTCACAAATATGCGACCACAAGTTTCGACTGTCATTCTGCGGAAAAAATGTTACTGCAGCTCACCCATAAACAACCCATAACAACTTATATGGGGAATATTTTTACCCACATAGGGCCAGATTCAGATCTTTAGGCACTCATGACTTAAGCTGGCCATACACTATAAGATAAATTGTTCCAATCGTAAGATTTTTCAAGTGTGGGTAAAACCATGATGAATTGCAGGGGG
>JABWIB010001738.1:14426-24648 GCA_016617825.1 Platyplectrum ornatum | reverse complement strand
ATACTGACCAGTGTTACTGTTACACTGTTATTACACTTGTGCTGGAAACATCATCTCTCACCTGTAATACTGATTGCAATTAATTCAATTTACCTCCCCTGCAATTCTTTCAATTCACTCAGCATGAGGAAGTCAGCCATTGTGCGGGAGTCAGAATCCAGTCCAAGGGGAGGACTGAGCCACATCCATGACATACTGAATATTTTCCATTATTATAATCATGGTTGCCAACTCTCCCAGAATATCCGGGAGACTCCCTGAACAGTGGGTGATCTTGCTGACTCCCTGAAACGTTGGGCAGTCTCCCTGATGTAGATCCAGCCCCAAATGTCATTGCCTAATAACTTAATTTATTTAGAAATGACGTCCTATATCTATAAAGATGAAGGTGTCACTGGATCTCCCATTAACAGTTTTCACAATAAATACTGAAAATACCCATTCACTGACAATTTATCAATTAATAAATACTGATGCTGCCATTTTTAATGAAAAGAAAACTTTTCCTGCAGCTAGACACGCCCATGGGAGGGGGCTACTTAAGGACACACCCCTTTGAGTTGACAGGACACACCCCTTTCAGTTGACAGGACACACCCCTTTGAGTTGACAGGACACACCCCTTTGGTGCAGCATCTTGATGGTGCTATGACAATCTCCCCCATATTCATTTGCAAAAGTAGACACCCCTGCGTTATAACTGAATACCCCAGCAATAATAATGACCATTGCGAATTTACCCATTATGAAACTGTGTAGCAATAAACCGTGTTACTATGACAGTGTGATGAAGCAGGTACAGGCTGCCACCATGCAGATTTCTGGTTCACAGTAATGTCGTCCCATGCATTACGTGTATTCCTCTGTGAGGCTGAATATTGCCTGATATAGTAATACCCAGTCACTGCTGTGCCGCTGCGCTGACCCCCGGAATCATCTCTGTATGAGGGCTAATGCATGTAACAATGAATAACGCACATGGGCTGCATACATGATGCCAGAGAAAGAATCCCTTTCCATGCTGGAAGGTCATAGCAGTATTGTACTAAAGAGTTAAGCCCGTGTAAAGCACTTCTGTAGATCCTCCTTGGGAATGGGACCATCTGCCCCACCTCCCAGGCCAGCCAATGGGCCCCAAGCAGGAAATCAGACAGACACAAAGCATGCATAGGCTGGACTTCTCAGTACTGATAATGTTTATCGGAGAACAAATAGGAACACTGTGTATATGAGATATTAACAAGTCACAGCAATGTCAATACTGCAAGGAACATATACAAAAACTCCACCTGTCTGTTTATAGCACCCACATTTACCGGGAATAATCTGTACATATAGGACTCATAGAAAAAGTAGGCAGCCAGCCAAAAGCCTGTATAATAGACACACTGTGCTGTAGATATTCAAAGAAAAAGCTAAAGCAAAGTTATTTCACACCTGCATAAACGTGCAACTAAAATAAAAAATATATAAGACAATGGTTTTACTAGTTGTTACTGTATCAGGAGAGTATTGTAATCACTTCTAGGGGACACCATTAAATAAAGTCCCCCAAATTATTTGAAGATTACATTTGAAAACATCCAGTCATTAAGCGGCTTGTTGTGTTAGGAGATAGAACATCTACAAAAATATGTCACGTGGGCTCACAATGGAACTTGTAAATAAAGGAATCTGTAATATGTAATGGTTTCCATCAACATAAAACAGTAATGTGTAAAATGGTTTGATGTGCCTGATGTATAGAGAGTGACGCATACAATGGTGTGCTGATAGCGCCATCTTGTGACACTTTATGGTACTGAACCAGTTCCAGGATAGAAATACATGGGTATTTACTTCTTACATGTTACTAGTGTTCCTCACTATCGCAGGTGTAGGCAACCGGCTGCTCTCCAGATAGGGTTGCCACCTTCCTCACCACAAAATACCGTCCAGGGTAAAAAAAAGGGGGTGTGGCTTTGGGGGGTGTGGCTTTGGGGGTGTGGCTTGGGGTGGGGATAATCTCGCAACCTTCTTCGGCCCAGCAGCCAGGATCTTATATATATACATTGCTGTGAACACAGGTGACAGGTACAGTGCTGTGTATATAGATAACAGGATAGGTACAACGCTGTGCACACAGGTGACGGGTACAGCACAAAATATATATAATATAATACAATGTAAAATATAATGTGACTCAGGCACTGTGTATTCGCCAAGGGCGGCTGTAGCTGCATTAATTAAAGTGGAACTTCCCCCCCAAAAAAAATTACTGCCAATTACTATTGCCGGTAAAAAAAAATACCGCCACTGGTAGTTTACCAGCCAGGTGGAAACCCTATCTCCAGCATGCTGTAACTGCTTTAGTGGTCGCTTTAACAGTTGCNCTTACAGTTTATACCTGATTGGTATAGCATCCACCTTATCAATTAACACAGACCTCTGTGGTCAAAAGAGCGCTCCAAAAAATTGTATTTGATCATTAATTTGTCACAACCCATCACAAAAAAAAGTGCAAGTGCTAAAGTGCTGATATGTTTAAAAGAACATTCACAGTATGTAGGATGTGAATGATGTGGTTGAAACGTCGGAATACCAAAAGAAAATTAAAAGAAAATGTTTGTACCCAACTTACAAGTTCCAGAGAGTGCCTTCATTTCTGCACACACAGATAGATAGATATATATATATATATATATATATATATATATATATATATATTATAGAATAACCAGAAGTTGGCCAAGAATATAAACTCAGTGACTGTGTACACAATAGGTTGTAGGGTAGATACATTTGGATAAATGCCAGGTAGGTTTTTGCAAATACTTGCATGGAAAATGGATTTTAAATGTTTGCTGCGGTACCTTTATGAGTGCAACAGAAGACTGCTCAGTGTTAAAGATCAAAAAGGCTGTGTCTAATTAGGGAGGAGTCCATTCCCATAATTGCCCATAATAACTAATTGAATTCTCTACTTAGTGTCTGATGTTAACACATGAGCTTGAGCAAGCAGGAGAACAGCCTTGAAAAAACCATACAGTAACATAGGAGTGGCTCACACAAAATGAGTTCAGCTGGAGTTCAAGTGGCCATAGATCAGCTGTAAACATACATTTTATGCTATATGCAAAAGGAGCTCATGTTTTTCCTGAACACAAATATATGTATTCCCGGAAAGAGAGATTTGGAGGTGATCAGTTGACAGGTCTGAGCAATAGATCTTATTGCACGAAAGAGGAAACAAAGCCAATGCTTAAAATAATAGCTTCAATGCTTTGTATTTAGTAAAGGAGAACTATACCCATTAGAACCTTAATATTTAACAGTTTTTAGGTCACTGCACCCAGTTAATGCTAAATAATAAAAGGAATTCTGAGCCACCATAGATGATTATTAAAGATAAGTAAAGGGAATATGTTCAGGTCACTGGGGTGTGGTTGTGTCAGCAGCTTTCACACTTTTCCCGTTGGGTGTATTCAGCTGTCCAACACCCAACCTATCCCTTTAATGAGCTTAGATATTTTACTTACCTTTGCAGTCTTCCCTCTGCTTTTCTCCCCATGACACTCTGCTGTAAATGATGTGAAAGGCTATGTTTGTTTGTTTGTTAAATGTAAATAAAATAAATGTGTTATAAGTTTTGTGTATTTGTGGTTTTCTCAATTTCTTCCATATTATTATTCATTTTGATTTTATTTATAATAATATTTAAATAAAACTATAAATGTAAACACTGCGCTGTGAATCGTGTCTAGCGCTCACACATCATAAAAGCCAGCATAGATAACTGAGCACTGGACACGATTCACAGTGCAGAGGCTCTGGCTATAGAAGCCTGGAGCCCCTGTGCTCGCATTTCAGATTGCTGGATGCGCCCGTCTGACTGGATGCGCCCGCCTGTGTGTCTTTTGTCTTTGGCCATTGCATACTCAGTAAATGTTGATATCTGATAAGAGAATACCAGGATATTTTTAAATGCCCCTGTAATTTTTCAGAAGTCTCAAAAAAGCACTGAAGCACATTGTAATTAGGAGACTTATTCTCATATTTGCTCAGGTCACATTTTTTCCACTTAGAATAGAGTTTCTGTGAGCGGATTGTTTGAAGAGGCGGCTTACAATACACAGTGCTGGCTGGACATTCAGATTATTTCCTCAAATGTTGTATTGTCCTACTTCTAGCCAGAAAGAGCCTCATGGTACTGCACCCACACTGCTCATTCTGTGTTCACATGATCTTTATCATAAAGGAACATTGTAATCTCCAAAGGACTTGTTCTGGCCACAACAATGTATACACACATGCTCACATTTGTACATAGTACTCTGAATGCTGCACATTTCTTTATGGATTTTGGACAGATGTCTTGCACTCGGAACATATGCCACAGCTATCACATTTCACTTTATTATATTGTTAATAACCAATTTCCATCCACAACTGCACGTTGGCTATGGATAACGCTTCATACCCGGCGTTTAGCCACATCTTTCAATATTTATTTAGACAAAATAAAAAATAGGGTTGTACATGTTTTCCTGATCATGAAATCATGCTTCTGTGCCACATTGGAACCCTGTCATTGGCAAAAGAAACTAAAAATGCGATACTTCGACTCAGAGAGGAGTTTAAATCTGTTCATGTGGCGGGTGTCAGATGATTGGCACACCAGTACGGTTTTACAGATCAAGTGGCATAGTAGAGAGAAAACGGGTCCTCCAGTAGATGGAATGGAATAAGGAACACAGGGCTACATCTTCTTATTATAGGCACATAATCAGGGGCATAACTAGAATTTGGGGGCCCCATAGCAGAATTTTTATTGGGCCTCAATGTCTCTGCCAAGACAGAAATTATAGAAGGTGGTTGGGGGTGTGTTGAGGGTATATATATATATATATATATATATATATATATATATATATATATATATCCCCATCACACTGTACATATCAGGCATCAAGGCTGCCGTAGCTCAAAGGAGTGAGAACACCTGCATGAAGAAGTAAAACAAAATACACAGTTTAGGGAAGCTCCTAAACAAGTGTAGAATATGCCATTAGGTGTACAGCTGAGTATATAACTGGGTAACTGTTTCTGACGGGGATTGTGGCTGTTGTAACTCACAGCAGCTACATGCAGGAGAGAAGTACATCTCATACAATGCACAGTCTAGGGAGAGGCCTTTTATTATATGTGATGATGAATGCAGCTCCTGTATCCACAGGTGACAGGTCCTTATGATGTCATTGTAGTCATGCTTGTATTGTGACAATTACACTAAAGGCACTATTACACTAATTATCTATACAAAATTATCACAATGGACTTTCATTGCATACAACAATTATAACAACAATAACAATAATACAACAATGCAATCACACAGCCAGCAGAGATGCAGCATTGATTTATGCAGCCTATTCAGGTCAGATGCCTTAGCAGTAATGACTATACATTAGGTACATTGTAATCCACAGGTTAAAGCTAATTTCAAGCTTTTACATCTGGTTTTCCACATTTTGTCTTTGAACATACCTCAGGACAACCATATACCGTAGTAAAAGTATTCAATGGGGCCGATTTTTTACTGCTATTTCAGTAGCTGAATCTTGCTCTCTTGCGTTGGGGTTTTTCTCCTCACACAGTTTGTGTTAGACAGAGAAAATTGGCCCCAGTGAGTCTCCTGTATGTAATGCAGTCTGAGGCTCTGATGTGTAACCTGGGCCTGTAATTTGCAATTTGGCAACCCCCAAAAATGTCTGACACAGTTTGCAAAGAACTTTCCAGAGGCATCTGGGTGATGTGGTGTTCTGAATGAATAAATGAATGAATAGATGAATAGATGAATGATGATTTTTCTGGTTAGTCAATCACTCCTATAATACTTAGGTCTTTTTTGAACCAAGAGTATTTTACATCACATTGATATTTCTGGCCAACACAGTACTGCAATATTATTTTTGCTATAAAATATGTTCATGTTATTAGATTTTAAAAGTAATTAAGAGTGGAGATGCCTAATCCCAAGGGACATTAAAAGCCTGGACACAGCTTACCTGCCCATTCCATTGTGTGTAGCACCATCAGAACACTGGGGAGGATCTTCAGACTTCTTTTTGCTTTTCCCGTCCTCCCTGTTATTTTACTACCTTGTGTCAAGCTATGCATAGATCCTAAACATTGTAACGTAGTAACCAACCAACTAGATATAACATTACACCATAACCCCCAACTGACATTACTGCTTTAGGGAGACTGTCCCGCTGTCCCTCCCGCCTTCGTGTTTGTCCTGCTATGGGGACAAACTCTTTTTTTAATAAGATGCTGCGAGCTGCGGCAGCTAAAAGGGGCGGGGCTTGGTCGGGGAGGGCGGAGTTGGGGTGTGCCAGGTCGGAGTTGGGCGGGTCTGGGCAGAGTTGGGCAGGTCCAGGGCCGGAGTTGGGCGGGTCCAGGGGCGGGGCTTATTTGGGAGGTATGTTACACTCTCGTGACTTACACTCATGGGCAAAACATTGCAGGGGGGTAAAATGAATGTCAGTGTGTGCATGCACTGTTATTACACTTGTGCTAGGAAATATCATCTGTCACCTGTATTACTGATATCAATTAATTCACTTTGCCTCCCCTGCAATTCAACATGGTTTTGCCCACTCTTGAAAAGTCATACCAGGTTTTTATATAGCACCATCATATTACTGCCCGCAGGACTACTTTCTATAGGAGATTGATATATAGGTGCAATTACACATGACTAGAGACAATTTATTTAGATGCCTATATGAGTGGGTTTTCCCTGAGCCATACCTCCCAACATGAAGGGTCTGGGCCGCGGGACACATAAACCCCGCCCCTGGACCCGACCGACTCCGCCCCCAAACACACCCCAAATCCGCCCAGACTCCACCCCTCCCGCCCCGATTCGCGGCGTCATTGAAAAAAACTAAGTTTGCCCCCACAGCGAAACAAACTGCCAGGCGGGAGGGACAGCGGGAGAGTCCCCCAAAAGCGGGAGGTATGGGGGGTATGACTGAGCACCTATGTAATGTTATATATATCTGTAATACACTAGGACAGGGTAGGCAAAGTGTGGCTCTCCAGGTGTTGTCAAACTACACGTCCCAGCATGCTTTCTCAGGTAATGGTAAATAGAATGAGGCCTGGACTGGACTGTCAAAGATATATTAAATGTGTTTAATTCTATTTTCTTTTGTGTTACAATAATATATAGGTGTTTCCTTCCTGTATATAGGATACATTTTTGAGTCCATATTAAATATAATTCCTATTTTTGAATTATACTTCATATCATAGACCTATTTTTGATATAGTGTATCACTTGCAGCATTATGCTGGCCTTACACCAGGCCGATGCGATTATGCGTTGCGTACTCCCGCGGTTGCATGTAACATAGAAGAACTTTGCCTGCTGCAGACAATATTCAGATAAATATGATCTGCATTAAATACANTGGATATCATAGATATCATTGATATCTTTCATAAATTAATTTAAGAGATAATACCAACTAATAAGAGAACATTTGGGTTTTATGGGGTTTTTCACTAATTATTAAAATTTGCAGATCTCTGCATGGGAATACAGAAAACAAAGGGAAGTGAAAATGACAGGCACTTTTGGTAGAATACAGATTTATAAAGATTACATTCCAACAAACAATAAGAAAATGCCTATCTTTCACCACAATTTGTCTGTAATAACAATGAACGAAAAGAAGGGGGAATATGAAAAGGGAGACAAAGAAGGAGGGGATGTGGAGGGGATGTGGAGAGATGGAGTCTTGTATATTAAAATACAATTGTCTATGGGTTTTGGTAAAAAATCGGTCCATGGATGGTAACATTAAAAAACCCCAACGGCAACAAAACGCTGAAAAACGTAAACAAGCGACATCGGTGATAAAACAGATTTTCCAATTGACCACCAATGTTTGTTTGTTTACTAAAAAAATAAAGAAAAATAGAATTCAATTATATAAAAATATACTTATTTTACAGATGTCTTCGCTATACTCCGGTGTGTCCAGTGCAAGATGGAGACGCCGGCGCATAAGGAGAAGGAGTTGGGCTTCGCTCCAGTGGCCAGCAAAGACATCTGTAAAGTATAATTTTATTTCATTTTTTCTATTTTTTATTACAGGGTTTTCATTATTTTTAATGGCCACCATGAGAATGGCATCGGTCTCGTGGATGGCCCACAGACAGGGTGATTTTCCCTAGGGAAAAACCACCCCATTTCTTGGTGCCGACATTCCACAAGAGCGAAGTCGTTCTCGTAAATGGCCACCGTTAAAGGGAAAATATTTTTTATTATATAGTGGAGATGTGGCGTGAAAATATGTGAGCCAAAGCAACCAGGCACCTGAAAAGTTAATAGATGTATTGTGTATAATACTAGAAATATATACCATCTTGTATGTACGCCACACTTCTTTAAATACCATTGGGTTGGTTGGAGGGGTGGTCACCATCATGTGTGTAGCAATTTCACATTTAGCAGCATCCAGTAAATGTTTAGTTAAGAGGTGAGTGCGGCTAGAAATATCAGGGATATAGCGTGAGACTGGAGATAAAGATGGCGAGTTAGAAAGCGAAATTCCTGTTACCGCCACAATTAAATAAAGGATTTCAGGTTTTTTGCCAGTACCATCAGATATGGGACAGGATGCCTCCCTCACCACAGAGACACCAGCATGCAGGGGAGGAATTTTGGGTAAATTAGACATGTTTTGGTGTTAGGTACCATTGATAATAAATTGTTGTTTTTCTGTATGGGAACACACACAGAAGTTGTGGCTAGGTTTTGTCTAATGGAGATCCATTCCTCTTCTTCCTCAAGAACCTCACACATATCCTGTTCCCATTGTTCCAATCGACCAGCTGTAGTCAAGAGTGGGTAAAACCATGATAAATTGCAGGGGTGTAAAATGAATGTCAGTGTTTGCATGCAGGGAGAATACTTTATTGTTGCATGTTGAACACAGATACTGACCAGCGTTACTGTTACACTGTTATTATACCTGGGCTGGGAACAGTGGCGTAACTATAGAGAAGGCAGGGGGTGCAATTGCTATGGGGCCTGTCAGAGACAGTTAATCAGTTAGATAGTCATGGATCATAAATTTGTCATCTATGGAATGTTCTAAACTTGTGTATGAATCTCCCTAGACCGTGCAATGTATGAGATGTACATTGCATGTAGCTGCTGTGAGTTACGGCAGCCACGATCCCCATCAGCAACAGTTAACCCGTTATTCAACATGGTTTTGCCCACTCTTGAAAAATCTTTCTATTGGAACAATTTATCTTATAGTGTATGCCCAGCTTTAGGAAGCAACACAATCAATCAATTTCACATGCAGTTGTGTAAATGGAACAGGAAGAAATTATAGGCAATTAGCAAGACACCCCCAATAAAGAAGTTGTAAGTGGTGACCACAGATCACTTCTTAGTTCCTATGCTTTCTGGCTCTTGATCTGGTCACTTTTGAATGCTTGCCGAGCTTTTGCTCTAGTGGTAGCATGAGACGAAGTCTACAACCCACAAAAGGAGCTCATCTCATCCAGGATGGCACATCAGTTTAAGCTGTGGCAAGAAGGTTTTCTGTGTCTGTCAGTGTAGTGTCCAGAGCATGGTGGCGCTACCAGGAGACCACTGGCACCCTATGCTCATCCCACAGATGAAAGCAGGTTTACACTGAACACATGTGACAGAATAGTCTTGAGACGCCAGAAAGAATGTTCTGCTGCCTGCNACATCCTCCAGCATGACTGGTGGGTCAGTAATGACTGGCAGTGTAATGTTGTGGGCTGGCATTTCGGGGGGTGCCCTCTATGTGCTCTATCAGTAGCTTGACTGCCATTAGGTACTGAGATGAGATACTCAGACCACTTGTGAGACCATATGTTTGTGCGGTTGGCCCTGGGTTCCTTCTATTGCAAGACAATGCTAGACCTCATGTGGCTGGAATGTGTCAGCAGTTCCAGCAGGATGAATGGACTGGCCCACCCTTTCCTAGGGTTACCACCTTTTCGTCTTAAGATTCCCGGACACAAACCCCCACCCCCCTACCCCCCTGAAAAAAACCTTGGAAATGATACACTTATTTTTGCCATTACATTCTTTTTTGCCATGGTGTATTATAGGGAGTAATGCCCTGTGGCTAGGAGACACCACAGTCTGCTCCCCCCGCTGTATAATGAGACACCACAG
>JABWIB010001737.1:36762-65986 GCA_016617825.1 Platyplectrum ornatum | reverse complement strand
AGTGTCCACAGGCTGCGCTGAGCAGCGTTTCTGTGGTACAGACGGCGGTATTATACCACTGCTGGATATGTCATGCCATACACAGGCATAATAGGCAACCGAGGCAACCCGGACGCCTTACACTGCCACCAATAGGGAACGACTGCAGGGCACGCGGCACCCCAGTGAAAGCGTTTGGGAACCACTGCGCTGGGGGATTCTTTTGTGGTTAGGAGCAGAGACCTGAATTGGATCCTAAACTTTTCAGAATGCCCTAATAATATCACATAAGTCACATTGTTGGAAATAAAGATTAAGCGAGAGTGAGTGAGACGTTTTAAACATAGTTCTTGTACTCAAAAACAATTTTACATGCTGCATGGCATGTAAAATGTAAAAATTGTATTTATTATTCTGTCCTTATTCTATATTTGTTTGTATAACGTTGATAGTATATACCATCACAGTTTTCACAGGTGAAATTCCAATATTCTTCCAAAGCTGTTTATTTTGGCTGAAGTAGGCTTTCAAAGGAACTTGCGACATCACATCAATAAATCAATGGTCTATTGTAACACAGTTTCTCAATGAAAGAGAAAAAGTACATATAAATGCCCATGAAGTACATAAAACTTCTGATGACACGATGCGAAGGCTCCATCTGTTTTTTCCTTAATGTGTGTGATAAATGGTCTTAGTAATGTCTGTCAGGCTACAAAGCCTATTGTTAAAATGTAATGGCATTACGGACCTTGTGACCATGAAGTCACGTACCTGGGTGGATGATGTAATTGTAACATTTTCACTATTGTATTGTACACTTCAATTCCCTTTTTATGTATTTTGTGTTTGGCAACATTTACCTTTATTTTAATATTAGCTGAAAACCAATACTGTGGTAATTGAAGTATTTTGAACAGTTTGTGCTGTCAGGATTGCAGCCACAGACTGTAAGGTTAAGATTGAAAATTAGGATTCAGTCGGGCAATTATTGTCCGTATCCATTCTTTAATCATCAAAGCCTTGCATTCTTTGCAAATATTAATGTGCCTTTATCTTGAAGTCAACCAGTCTTTTTTGACTAACTATATGTATATTGTCTCATGTGGGCCTAAATTTACTAAGAGGGGATTTTGCTGGGGAATTGAAAAGTGAGGATTTTGCCCATAGCAACCAATCAGATTCAAGCTCACATTCTCCAGTATGTAAAATTAAACTGAGAGCTCGATTCTGATTGGTTGCTATGGGCAACATCCCCACTTTTCAATTCCCCAGCAAAATCCCTGCTTAGTGAATTTAAGCCATGGTGTTTAACTACTCATTCTTCCGTCCTGTCTTATAGGAGGACCCAGCTTAGTTTTGCTTATGGCTACTACCCACCCTATGGTGCTAATAGAGTATTTAAGCCAGGGCATGAAGTGGGGGGGTATACAGGGGTATGACATACCGGCGCTTCTCCCACTGATTTAATGGAAAAATGGAAAATCTCCATTGAGATTACTATCATATTATATGTTTCCATACCAACCCTTCTGAATGTCCATACCCACACTTCTAAATTTCCACTTTGACCACTGGGTTAAGCAATATGGGATATATCGATAGAGTGTAGTGTAGAGTGTATTTTCACAGATTTCTGTATTCTGGATACTGGAATTTTTCTGAAGACATGGATTGGGTGGGTGGATGAGAAGCATTTAAAATGTTCAGTAAAAATTGTGCTAAACCCTTAAGTATAATTCAGCTTTTTGCACCACCCCAATTTATGTGAGGCAGGTGGAGTAATGTTATGGTGGGGTCCTTAGTTCAGAATTGATGCTTGTACTACCCTTTTATGCGTGAGCTTTATGGTTTATGGTCCTCTGTCATTGTATGGTACTGCAACCATTGTGCAGGTTAATAATGAAAGAGATTTGGCATGAGAATGGCGCATGGGCTACAGAGGATGTACATTTCTTTTATACTTCAAAAGAGTACACTATATCTATTTTATGCCCCTGGTTCCTCTGTATACGTCTTGCGTTGCATCAGGGGGGATGTTAATATTACAGTAAGAGAAATCCAAATTGAGACCACTACTTTAATGTTTCTGCACCATCCTTACTAAAATTTAGGGCAGCGTGGAAATCTTCAGGTAGTGGTCTCAATGAGGATTTCCCTATGAATGGAGAGAAAGGCTGGCACAGTAAGACGTAGTACTGGCCTCTCACCAGGGAGGCTGCCTCTGTTCCCAGACATTGTGATACCAGTATTCAACAGAGGTGCCACTGTGCAGTCAATCACTGAGTAAAGCTGGACACCCACTAGAACAATTATTGTGCCAATTTACCAATTATTGAGAATTGGCACAATAATCTTTCTAGTGTGTGGGTGACAAAAGATCAGATTATAAACCCATAAAGGCTTTGGATAATCTGATCATTTGGAATTCCCGGTTGGGTATACAGGGCAACACACAAACACCTATTTGGGGCACTTATCTGCTGCAGAGTCTCCCTGTCCAGCTTTCTGGACTCTTGTTTTTCCAACCCTGTTTTTGGTGGAAACACACAGGGCGGTCAATCATTGCAGCGATACATAGGAAGCCCTGTAGGCCCTCCATCTCCAACACTGATTATTACTCCAGTGAGTGGCGGCAATATTCAGGACATTTTCCTGGCAGCGATGATCGTCAATGTGAAGAAGAAAGCAGAGTATACAATGACCTGAAAGGCTGAGAGCAAAGGGGTCTCAGCAATATCCACTAAACAAACAGCATATACACAAAAAAGGGGGAAATTAGGGAAGGAAAGCGACAACAAGGGAAACAGAGGAGAAGGAAAGGTGACAGTCCGAAACGAAAGAGACAGATAAGGGAGCTGTGTCAGCAGTGAGAAAGTAGCACTGGGAGGAGGGCAGGGAGACCACGTGTCCACCAGTTGGAAAACCTTAGCCTATTCATCAGGTAAGTCCTGGTTCCAGGCCTCAACAAAGTGTAGATGACCATTCGAGGTGTATCATCAAAGCACAGAGATGTGAAGACCAGTGCGGAGGTGGTTTATGGGCAACACAGTGTTGCTTGAATTGTAAGAGAGAGCGGCACACGTGACAATGTAATGACGTGCCTGTAGATAGTCCGAGAAGTTGTCTTCCTGTTAGCTTGTACTCCCGTTTGGACACCATTGTCCATTCTCAGTGTTTCCTGCAACTCCCTTTGGACACATTGTTTATTTATACAATTACTGCTTACCATTCCAGTATCTGTATCTCTTGCCATTAACCTGTTCCTTCCTGTTGCGATGCATTTCTGTGTCTCTTGTTATTTACCTGTTGTTTCCTTGTATGCCAGCATCTCCATGTTTCATGCCATTTACCAGTCACTCTCTGTACTAATGCTTTCCAGTTTTCTGTTTGTGTCCTATATGTAATAAATCAGCAATTTGACTTGTTAGATTATGGTCTGTGAATGGCATCACATCAGGGTGTCTATGACAGTGGCCTTCTCCTATTCAGATAATCTGCATAATGCAGTTTCTACATGTGTTTTATATTAGGGATAATAGACCACAGGATTAGCACTGATTGATGCATAGGGACAGCTTGAAAACAAACCCTCTCTGTGCATCAGTTCTACTACTTTATGCTTCAGGTCCTTGATGCTAAGAACATCCGTGATGATCTTGCTTCACCATGTGATTTTACTTGCCACTGCTGTTTACTATTTCCTGCTTTACTTATGAATGGAAATCTATGCAGAGGTTGAGATGGCATTCTATATTGTGTGGCATTTCATGATTTATAAGTGACAAGCAATATACATTATATAGTCCTATTCCTGGAATCTATCTAATCTATCCTCTAATACCACGGTTCTCAAACTGTGGGTCGGGACCCCAGAGTGGGTCGCAACCACATGTGCATGGGGTCGCGACTTCCTCAGAGAGACCATCTCTCAGTTGCAGGCCAGGAGCTATGGGACCCACTGGCGGCAGGTGCTAGTGGGGTGCAACTGTGATACATGCGTGAAGTAGGTGATTGGTGGCCTTGGCTGCTTCACTGAACCACTTCCATCTCCACATTCATTTGTCACATAGAATTGCCAGTTGTCATGATGCACAAATAATGTAATGTCCAAAGAGTTAAAGGGGACCTTTAAGCCTCTTTNAACCCCCAAATTAACCTTATGAAGCTGTACAGTTTGGTACAAAACATATACTTACCACTGTTTAGAATGATAATCTGATGTCTGGATGAAAATATATAGGAGCAATGTTTGGTGGTAACTTGCTTGGGGTCGTGTAAAAATTTTTTTTTTGTCAGGTGGGGTCCCAAAGCAAAATAGTTTGAGAACCCCTGCTCTAATATATATATCAGTATTGTATGTTCCTTCACAGTATACAAATATACCCAATATATACTTTATATAGTTCACCATTTCCACAACATCATACATACTTTAAAAACCACCCTTCCAAAACCCTGCATTTGCCACTGATATTAATGTGAATATATATATATATATATATATATATATATATATACACACACACACAGTGGTCGAAGTGGAAATTTAAAAGTGGTGGTATGGACATTCAGAAGTGGCGGAGATTTGTAGTATTGTAGTAATAGCTACAATTACAACAGTGGGAGAAGTGCCGGTATGGCATACCCCCGTATACCCCCCCCCCCCCACTTCGAGCCCTGTATTGGATTGGACTTTTTGCTGTGTAGAATATCGACCTGGTGTAGCGCGCTTAATTGTATACTATATATATATATATATATATATATATATATATATATATATATATATATATATATCCCTTCCAAAATCCTGCGTTTGAGGCTTGGTTGCATAGGTAAAGGAATTAGTAACAGAAACAGGGAAGTAGTAATGCCTCTCTATAGGGTATTGGTACAGCCTCACCTGGAATATTGTGTTCGGTTATGGAGGCCATATCCCCAGAAGGACATAATAGATTATAGAATGTACAAAGTAGAGCAACCAAAATGGTACATGGTATAACAAACAAAAACTATAAGGAAAGACTAAAGCAACTAAATATGTACAGCTACTCTAAATGGTATTATTAGGTGGAATAGCTTCCTATCAGTAGTGGTGGAGGCTAATATAACAGAACAGTGTAAGAATGCTTAGGATAAATATATTAGTATTCTGAGTCTCAAACAAAATAGAGAATAAAATAATGTCAGTATAGTATTACATAGTATTACATACACAACTGTGCAGACCTTCTATTTTCACAGTGGTATTGATCCCCCACAAGTTTTATGTAATTCTTTTATATATTAAAAAAATCTTGTATTTTATTTGACATTGGTGTCTGGCCCATGATCTATATAGTTCTAGCCCATGAACATCAATATTGCTGGGAATATTTAATGGAGGACCTGTAATCTGGGAAGATGAATCATTTACTCAGAAATCCCTATGGTATATTTATGATTAAAGACAATGATACACACTGATTTAAGTGTATTTAATGTAAGCATAACCAAAATAGCAGTGTTTATACATTTCCTGCTCTCTGCACTAATATTGTCCCTTCTTCCCCTCATGGAGTTGTATGGCTGATCACTGTGAGGAGAAGATTTCTGGCCATATGGTGTTGCTTGGTGAGAAGAAAAGATATCTACAATCCTGTAGAGTACATCCACGACCAGAAGACTGTGAATAAAAGATTCAAATACATGCTGGTTTTAAACTTCTTAGATATAAGCACAATGAAAAAAGTTGTGACGATACATCTATTTCTCTCTACACTGTATTGTTGTGTTTTTTCCTCCTCCCGATTGTTTGTTATTTTTTGGAAACACACATATTAAATATATATCTTACAGTGGAACTTTTTATACAATCTCATATGGACTTAAAGTGATTTTCTGAATATTTACTGTTTATGTTAAATATCGTTATATTTAAATTTATATTAATTTAGGAGTTTTCTTTTCTCTAAAGAATTTATTTTGAACGAGGCAGAGAGCGAGAGTAACAGAAAACACTCCTGGATACAGACTGCACACTGAGAGACAAGGGGCAGTACCTGCACCACACAGACAGAAGGAAAGGTTCCAAGGTAAATAACAAGGAATGCTAAAAAGGAAGAACAACAGCATACAGGAGACCATGACACACAACAGACATGCAAACAATGACCAGCACCTGGCTCTGGGAGGGAGGATATATATAAGGCCAGAGCACAGGTGCTGGGAATCAGGACACAGCCAGTGATTAACAAAGATGAGTCCAACATCGGTGAACAGAGGTGAAACAGGATACCACAGTCCAGGATGTAACAGCAGTAAATTTGTATCACAGGTTTGCACAGTGACGGCAGGAAATATGCAAATGCTTAGCCTCAAAATATGAGCATTAAATATAACATCAAGAGAACTAAATCAGAGAATCATCAGATATAGTAGACAACTTGTTGAAGGTTTTTAGTGGTGTATAGAACAGTAGAAGAAAAAGGAATAGAAAGATGAAATGCAAAAAAGAAGGGGAAAGGTAAACAATCAGTCTTGGTCACAGATTCAGGTGCTAACATGATATAGAAGTTGGAGTTGAGGCCCTTAAGAAGCGCTATTTCCAATACAGAGTTTTGAAATAAGTAAGCTTGCGGCAGGCAGAGGTAAATAAGTGCTGTAATTGAAAAAATTAGTTAATCAGGGTATTAGAGAAGACAAATTTCTCCCGAAGCCTAGAAAACTGAGGAAAGGTGGAAGTGGAGGTAATATCGTTGAGGGTAGGTCAATACCGAGAACTCTCCTGAGTGACAACATGGGAAAGAGGGGTTATGGAAAATGGGAATAATCGGGCAACAACAGGGGGATAGATGGAAATGAGTCTGGACGCAATATCAGAGAGCAAGATATTGGGAAATTACAGGCTGGCGCATTACGGCCACATGCACAAGACGAACTTGAAAGCCAAGAGTTCACCCCCACACTATGCGCTTCGATGTAAGGTCTATTAGGCATCCTTTCCCATATAACAAACTGTGCTAATTGGGCTGCCAGGCCAAGACCTCTGCATCGTGTAGAACGATGCAACGCTTTCAAGTGGACCCTGGGTCCATGCCACAAAGATGCCAAGTACCATATACACTCGAGTATACGTCAATCCGAATATAAGCCGACGCACCTAATTTCACCTAAAAAACTGGGATAACTTATTGACTCGAATATAATCCAACTAGAAGGGTGGGGAGGAGAAGCGTACAAGCCAGGAAAAACAACTAGTTTACTATTTATGTCCAGAACCACGTCAAAGTCACCTCCTACCTCCCTGAACAAGATGCCCAGTGCATTAGAAAAGGTATGTAAAGAAAGGAGCCTGACATTGATTTGGAACATAAATGTTAACAAGCGTGACGACCATGTAGTATATAGTGCCGATTATCACCAACCAGCCATGCCGTGTTGTTTAGTATCAGCAGAGGAGAAAAAAAATTGAGAAAAATACTTACTCCGTAGGAGAGAGTGCATCCCAGTGAGGCAAGTCTCCTGGAGGAAGATGATTTCAGTGCACCCAGGACCAGAGCATGTTTCTTAGAGAAATTCAAACCATTCACATTAATAGAGAAGAAGGTCAACGGAGGCATTAACAGTTTCTTGAATAATCAAAACATATAAACATACTGAAATTAATATCATATTTGTCCAAGCAAAATAAGCACCAAATTAACATCAGTGTTTTATTTGGAACCAAGTTAAATGGCAAGCAGTTATTTCCTTGGCTTCTTTACAGCTGGCATAAAGCTACTTTCACATTGATCAAACAAATTAACTTTCGCTAATACTGGCTGAGAGGCATTTTGTAGCACTGTTATTTGCTATATGTTGAACCTTTGCCATTATAAGATTTTGTTTTCCTATTTAAATAATACTTAGTGGGTAAATAATAAATATGTACTTTTGCTAAGTATGTGCTGCTCACTGTTTTTTTGTATCATAGCTCATGCCCTGTGGTCCCTTTCTGTTGTCTGGTCCGGGCTGTTAGTTTATTTCTGTGTAGGTATGCTGCTACCAGCAACATCTCATCACCAGCTCCTGCCCAGGTGAGATCACTACAACATCAATATAGTACTGTATATCAGTGTGGTATATCTGCCTTCTAAAATTTGTGGTATGGAGGATATGCTGTGTAATAGCCGGCTCTGTCTCTCATCTGGTTCTGCTGGCCGTGGTCCTGTATGCTGACGTCTCTCCCTTTCCTCTGCTGTACACTTGGAGTTCGGCACTGTATCCTGGTCTGTATTATAGCTGGTATTTCTTATGTGTGCTAGACACCTCCAGTCTCATCAGCTGGGCACCGATTGTGGGGGAAATATGTATATACAGATACAGGACACGCGCTATTGTGCAGTATATTTTATTCAATGTGGGAAATATTTAAGGTATACATTATACTCACAATGTTCTGACACTCACCGGCATCAGCAAGCAGGTTTTTGTTAGTATTTTTCCCTGGCTAATCTGGAATCAGCAGTCCTCAGCACAATCTGTGGGAATGCTTGTTTGTCTGTCAGACAAACCTAGTGTGTAGCTATTGCTGCCGACTGAGTCTTCAGGTTTGGCATGAGCCACAGCCTAGGATCCACCTACACGGTACTACTACATTTTTCATGTTCCCTGTTCCTGTCATCTGCATTCCATTTCATCTCTACAGAGTCCACTCTATCCCATCCACCAACTTCTCTGTCTGTCTCTGATTTGCTACTTGTTCAGTAACCTGAAGTCAGCCCTCACCATCAGGGGCATCTGCAAACACCTGTACACCTTCAGTGTGTGCAGTACAACCTTTGTTGGACCTGATTCAGAGTTTTGTCGTGCGCATCCACAATGTGCAGTCGCAACGCTGAATTGCACGCAAGCAGCTCTTTTGCGGTTCTGACGCATGTAAGAAATGCGTGCGCCATTGCGCTTACAACAATCTTGATGCTGAAATCTAATTGTATTATTGTGCACTTGCAAAGGGCCTTTTGAGTATGCTCTGTTTAGTAGGATTTCCATTTTTTGTACCTTATATGATCTATGTATTCACACATTTTTAAAGTAGAAAGAAAAAAATGAAAACACAATATCTGACATATTTTCATATATTACAATGTAGTCAAACAATAGTAGAAGATGTATATAGACATATGCTGATTATGGTCTTTAAAAAAAAAAAAAAAACCGTGGATCAAACCCCCCTTCTAAAACAAAAACATAGGAAAAGAAATGTATGTGCTTCAACAAAATATACTCAAAGTACAATGAAAGAAAAGCATGGATTTCATGTGTAAAAAAAATAAATAAAACATGCTCAACATAACGGAGTAGAGGCAGAAGCTAAGCTTTTACACTTACTCAATGTTGTGCTGTGCAGGAGTGAAATGTGCTTTGCAGACTGTAAAAAACATCAGCAGATCTCCGCACCAGCAGGAGCATTTAAACATCAACACACCTGATGTTGGTGAACTATTCTGATTGAAATCCTCTTTGCGTTATGTTTACACCATGGTCTGGGTGGTGCAGGAAAATAGCGCACGCAGCCACACTTGAATAGACGCAGTTGTGTGCATTTGTAGTGGAAGGCCCTTCAAAACCATTAGCATGCATAACCATAGTGTCGCAAGGATGCACAGCCTTGAATTGCGTCTACAGTGCGTGCGACTTTTTATATGTTGCACATGCGCATATCTGCAAAACTCTGCGACTGCGCTAACCTGGCTGGTGGAGTCGCCACTCTGAATCAGGTCCGCAGATTTGACTTTTTTTATTGTAAAAAAAAGTTATGGCATGAATCAGGACTAAACAATAATAGCAGTGTACAATATAATGAATTAAGTAACACAGCATTATCTAGTAGTTTATTATTATTTAATGGGCTGCACAATTAGACATTTGAATCACACTGACAGCAGCCAAAAAGCAACACTTTCTCTCCAGGAATGTGCTGGGTGCAAGCCAGAACAACATTTACAACTTATTATTACTTGTATAAACTAATTAGAAATTAAAATACTTTATCATCAGGACTTAGGGCTTGTTTCTTGAATAATGGTGAAACTTCCCGATCTGTCTCTGCTACTGCTTATAAATCAATGCTATTGGAATATTGTGATATATGTGGTATTAAAGAAATTTATCTGGTACGTTGAAATTTTGTAGTGCAGATTTGAATTTATTTTAATAAAACGTTATTGCACTATGAAGCACCCCCTTGTTTTATATTTGTAATTGCACTTGGAGGATTCAATAAGGAGAGATGCAGGACCTGATTCAGAGAAAAGGCTGTTTCTTGACCGAATGCGTTACTCTTAAGCGCACTGCGTATGAAAAAAAGCCAGCTGTAATGTAGCCGTAATGAACGCATCCGTGTCATACCGAATCCATGTTTTCTGTGAGCGACTTATGGGCGTGTTTTGGCGTGCTAATTTCTCCAGAGGGAGTTCCAAGCAACTCATATTAAAATTCACCTAATTCACACACTTGAGAAGCACCACCTCTGACCATGATGCAAGTCCACCGCAGCCCACAATAATTAATTATGTTGAGCTGGAACAGCTGAGTAAACCAGCTTAAACATGTAAATTTGCTGCAGCATCTCTCTTTAGAAGCAAGCATGCGGCACAGACATTCAGGTCCTGCATGTGGATGTGTTTTATTTTGTATTGTTTAGTTTGGGTTATTAAATTTTGGAATACTGTTTTACAATAAAAAAAAAGATATATTACATTAAATGTTACATTATGAAAAATAAAAAAATATTTAAAGAAAAGTGTCATTGTTTAACCTTCAAGGTGCCGCCTATTTGGTCCCTAATGACCAAGCCATATTTTACACATCTGACATGTTACACTTTATGTGGTAATAATTTTTTAATGCTTTTATTTATCCAACTGATTCTGAGATTGTTTTTTCGTGACACATTGTACTTTAAGTTAGTGGTAAATTTTGGTTGATACAGTCTGTATTTATTCGTGAAAAATGCGCAAATTTCATGAATAATGCTAAAAGTTCGCCATTTTCAAATTGTTACCATTTCTGCTTGTAACACAGATAGTCATACCACACAAAATAGTTAATAAATAATAATTTCAATGTCATCATTTGCCATCATTTTTTAAACCTCCTAAAAACTAACTTTTTTAGGACGAAGGGAGGCTCATAAACTTACCGTGTTTCACTGATAATAAGACCTACCCTCATTTTTGTAAAACCATCCAAACAAGCCCTACCCCGAAAATAAGACCTACCCTGGAAATAAGCCCTAGCGAATTCCCCAGAACTGGGGGGCATGATGGGGATAAAAGCAGGACTGTTTATATAAATCTCTGAAAATAAGTCCTATGGTGTTTTTTGGACCAAAATAAAAATAAGACAGTGTCTTATTATCGGGAAACACTGTAGTAGCAATTTTTGGAAAACTAGAAAGTTTCAAAAAGTTAGGGGCCAGTTCAGGTTGGATGTGACTTTCAGGGGCCTGTGTGATAGACACCCCCATAAATGACCCCTTTAGAAAACTGCACCCCTCAAAGTACCTTTAGGTGTTTAACAAGAAATAATGCAACGTGAGGTTAAAATAAAAAAAAATTTAAGCATATTTTCCATGTTAATTCATTTTATTCTGGACTGATGTTAACCAGGACAGATGTTACCCATAAGACAAAACTTAAAATGTAATCCACTGATTCTGCAGATTTTAGAAACATCCCATATATGGTTGTAAAACGCTATTTGGGGTCACCGCAGGGGTCAGATGTGTGTAACTATATCAGCTTCAACTTTATTAGATGAATCTTTCTTTATAAATGTATGACAATGCATGTGCATATGCAGCCTCATCCCTTCATAATTGTTGATGTATATTTAGTTTTTTCTAATTTCCTTTCTTTTAACTAGTGACAAGATCAAGGTTTTATTTTTTCTATAACTACATATTTCATATATCATTGACATTGTCATTTTATATATCCCCAAGTCCTGTGAGTATAAATGTATTATATCCTTTACTTTCTGATTGTAAATGTAGTGGACATAGTTTTATTTATCGTGTGCACTTGTTTCATTTAACCTCATTTTACAAGAAATACATTACATATTTTCAGCTTAATGTCTGGAGATGTTGTTAAAGCTGTGTCATTGTGCAGATCCCTTAATGAGAAGCTGCGGATTGAACTTTGTATATTTTGACTTTCTTTTTCACTTTCTTTGTTATTGTTATTGACTCTGTTTTTTAATAACACTGTATTGTTATGTAATTGTCTGCTCCTCCTTAATTGTTTTCCATATGTATACTTTTTCCAATCACTTTTTCTTNTCTGTTCCCCTTTTTTGTTACACCATGTGAACTTACATTCTCATGTTTGGCCTCTAGAGGCAATCTTTGTATGCCCTTTGTAGACATTATTTTACCTGCCACTAGGGACTGCAGTGGCTTTCCCATGGTTTAATATTTGGCTGGCACCTGGACAGCCCAGTGAACCTTAGTATGTCCTGTTTATTATTTCTCCATTGTATTATTAAGCCCCACACTGCTATTTTCATTATTTGTACTGGATTCCTGTTACCTCCGCATTCTGTTGTATTGCCTGTATATATTGTAATTGCCTTCTCGTTGCACCTGTCACTACCTCCTGTTACTTGTGTAAGGTATGTCCCATAATAAACTCTCTTACTTGTCACCTTGTGCATCCTTGTCTCTGAAGAGTCCTGTTTCATTTCCACACCTCAGGCTGCCTCCAAGGGTCGTAACCTGCTCATCATTAGAAAGCCTAGTGAAGACCAGGCCCCAGTTAGACTTCACGCCCTGGGTGCAGCTTTGTAAAACTTTTACCTGTTATTGTGGAAAATGTCAATAAAAACTGTCAATGGAAAAAAATAGCTCCTGAGAGTAAAAATGTGACATTGATTATGTGACTGATACCACCGAGCTCTGTGTTGTCAGCATATGCAATGTCTAGCAACTCAATATAACAATGTTCTTCATGCTGTGGAAAAGTCTTTAGTAAGAGATTTTTATGGTGAGGGTGTTCTAGGGAGAAGTCGAAGATGTTAAAAAGTCCTTTCCATCGCAGTAAGTATTCAGTGACATGATGTCCATGTTTGATAATGGGATCTCCTAAAACACCTATTGATGGAACATATGTTAAACAAATGTGGGAATGGAGGAGAGAATTAGTGAGAAAGCAGAGGAGAGAAGATGTAAGGAGCCCAGAATTGGAAGAATTCAGAGTGTGATAGTGTTGTTCATATAAATGTTCTTGATATTCTACATGAATCCTTTTGAACAAAGCTTTAAAACAACCTGTTTGGCAAGCTGGGACTCGAGGATTGTTCAGATGGAATTTTATTAAAGAAATACCACATCCATGGGAATCTGTGAGAATGATTATGATACTCATTAGTAATCCCTTTAAGGGCTCCCATTACAAATTATATAAACTGAAACTGATTTAATCAAACAAAAGAAAAAAGGATATACAGTACCAAACCAGACATAGATATGTTTTATAAACAGTATTAGTAATATTATTACATAATAATAATAAACAGCAGGACAGCATGGGAGCGGTTGTTAGAATAAAAGATGGAAGACTTTGATAAGAAGTGAGTCTTGAATTGAAAGTTTTGTAGAGAAGTTGAAACCTTTTTAGGAAGAGAGAGAGAGAGAGACAGAGAAATCTCCAACTGTTATTGATGACCAGATGAATACAGTGGGTATCACGGTAGTGTTTTTTTTCTATGGTATTTCTATTCTTAGTATTCCATTAAATGCAGATTTAAACATTTCTTTTGTTTACATTTTTTGAATGTTAGATGGTTTATAATACTTAAACATAAGTATTAAAAAACGACCAAATTATGAACTTTATTATGAAGGTAACAATGTAAAGAAATTCAATTGATGTCATATTGTGGTCTTAACTCAATAGAAAAATTATTAATATCAGCATTCAAAATAAAAAAAACTAGTAGAACGTTGAACTGTTAAATTGAAGGCAATAAAAACTTGTTGACAATATTGAGAGGTAATGATCTGGCAAAGCCTGCAAACACTTTCTAATATAAACTGCCATTACCTTGAGAGGTCCTCTTCTGTGGAAGGAAAAGCTTGGACATAATTCTCTTCATATTAGGTGTAAAAGTGAAGACCTATGTCAAGCCTCCTGTCTTGTGTCATTAATTATGTGGAAACAATGAAACAATATATTATATATATCCAGAGAACGCAAAGGACAATATATTATATACATCCAGATAACGCATGGAGGAAAACAAAAATATATCTGGTATCACATAATTAATTTAATTAAATATTATATATTAATTACATTTCACATGAACTTTCATCGCTTATATAAATAAGATTAGACAAAGACTTTTTATATTGTAAATTTCTTATTAAGATTGACATATGTCAGTATTTCTGATACTGAGAATGAACAATCTATGTGTGGTTGACCTGTTGTATGACATACTCTTCTATAGTAACACAGCTGTCAGGGATGAAATTCCATCAAGGTTAGCTTAGTCTCAATGATCCATTATCATCCATCAAAAGGCAAACAAAAACTCCATTGAAGTCACTTGAAGTTGACTTAAAACCCCTTCCATACTGCAGTTGGATGTATTTTATTCTATAAAATGCAGTTCTGGTGATAATAAAAGTCATAATAGTGATGATCTTATTATAAATTCAAAGAGAGATTTTTTTTTAATTTTTTTAATTAATGGTGTATCAGTAGAAACAGTTTCACCAAAATGTTTTAATACACAGTGTACTTATGTAGAGAGAGAGAGGGATAAATTGACAGTTATACAATATTGGTAAAATTTTATGATTTTATGGGCAATTATTGAACCTTACTTACTATACATGTCAACAATAGCCACTTAAAAACATCTCTCAACTCATTTAATCCCAAGTCAGTAAGTAACATGAATAGTTTCTTCCATTGATTTGGTTTGATAATTCCTCCATTGTCAGGCCAGACATGCCATAACTTATTCCACTGCTTCGTCCTATTACATATGTTTGTATCATATTACCCCTTGCAAGTCTATCCTTTACCAGAACAAAAAATCTTTTATGTGACTAAAAAGAAGACTTTACACAAAATAAAAGCCCATTGACCATTACCAGGTGCACATAGAAGCTATAATTTACAAATATATATATATATATATATATATATATATATATATATATATATTATATATATATATATATATATATATATATATATATATATATATATAGGTAAATTATATATATAAAATTATATATCTATATATTTATATGCATATACGGGCAGCACTCAGTTTAACAAAATCGTGAAAGTAAAAAAAACTTGAACTCAAGGGGACAATGTGTACACTATGCCTTGGTTAAAGGTTTGATGTTCACTGTTGTTGCTTTCTAAACAGGTGTTTAACAAGTCAAATAGCAAAAATACATTAATCATGTTTAATAAAAAAAAAAAAACTAAACTGAAAAACAACAGATTGTTAAAGTTCTAACACAGTAGTCATTTCAACCAGGAATATTTTCCATACTATGCTAGGTCCATTTTTATGCATGACCCATCTCTACATGCCTGAATATTGAGTACAACTACTACAATGAAGTCCTGTTACACACAGAGAAGGCTGTTATCACCATTTAAAATCTAATTAATCCATATTGAAGTACAAAGATTACTGTTGTGTTTTAGGGTGAGGGGTCATAGAGCTTTCTTTGTTCACCCCCTGGCTTGTAATCATCAGGCATTGGGATATAATTTTACTCAGAAAATTGAAAGGTAACAGATCAAATGCTTATCATAAACTTAACTCCTAGCTGCCAGAAATTCTTCTCCCATCTATATGAAACACTATCTCTTGCAAGAACAAAACCTTGTTTCAAAGTCACTCAATGGTTAATGTCCAATGCTTATATACCGTGTAGCTCAGAGTCAAGATTGTTAGTTCGCTATTAGCTCCAAGGCTCTTGATAGCTGCTGGGGTGTGTGCTTTACAATACTGTCAAGGAAAAACTAAAAAGCATGGCATTGGCCAAAAGAACTTACATACAGTTTGGAGGCACTTTACTATCTCTGTCAGGATGGATTCTGTCCTGTGTTACAACTTATGTTCCTGTGTGGAAAAACTTAAATTTAGATTTAAACGAATTGGAAAACTGGACTATGGGACTGTGGCAGACTTGTGTTGTTCAAGAAGAAGGAGGGATGCAGTGCAAGGACTTTGATTCCTTCTTGGCTTTGTCACCTGAGCTCAGGATTTCAAGAATTTTAATGTGCCTATCTAATGGCTCGGGGATGCTGGGTCTTATTATTTCCAGCCTTGGCTTGGACTGTGTGAAAATTGGAGCAGGAAACCTTGAACTAAAGAATCGTCTTTTACTGCTAGGAGGTATAATGCTGTGGACATCGGGAATAAGTGCCTTAGCCCCGGTCTCCTGGGTGGCGTACGACACAGTCCAGGAATTCTGGGATGAGTCTATTCCAGAGATTGTCCCAAGATGGGAGTTCGGTGAAGCTCTTTTCATGGGTTGGTTTGGAGGCTTTTTCCTTCTCGTTGGTGGTTCTCTACTTGCTTTCTCCTACTGCTTTACACCAACTGATCCATCTATATGTTACAAACCTGCAAAAAAGTATGACCAATGTCTACCAGCTGACTCTAAATATCCAGATCTGACTATCTAAAAATTAGGAGTGTTTTTGTAACTGCGTAAATGAACCTTGCTAAAATGGGATGCTAATATGAATACATTAATAATGTTGTCCATGTTTATTTTAATCAATGGGAAATGTGGATTGAAGTCCTAAATAAATGATGACTTTGTTCACCATATTAGTCATAAGATCTTACTGAATACAACATATCCTTTATTAAGAGAACAATGGAATGTTTTAAGCACATCAATACATGCTGTACCTTCTGAAAGAATCTCACAAACAACGAAAATATGGCTGTGTTACTGTGTATAAAGGCTAAGGATTTCCCAATAGGAAAAAAGCTGTATTGTGAAATAAGTTGGCACATTAGCTGGCTGTGTACACACTTTTGTGAAACTTACAGCAAAATTAGATTAGTTCAATTGACATTTGATAATTAGAATGTATTGTAGAATGTAGAAAACGCCATATACAGGTGTCACTGCATATATGGACATCTCATATGTCCGTCTATCCATGCCATAATTAATATGTGTTTTATTAATTATTAGTCTTCTGAAGCCATTTACTGATTGGATATTCATTCTAATCACAGATAAGTCATTGTCAATTATCCTTATTGATTGTAATGAACTGATGTTGTTATATTACCTGTTTCAAACCTAACATGTCTGTAAAAATATGAATAATAATAGGACAAAAATAAGTTGTGATATTTTAGTAAAATCATATTTTGTCAAAGGAGTTTCTTGTGTAAAATGTTACTTTACTAACACGATAAGAGTGAATACCATTCAGTTATAAATTACTAATGAAAGTATCTAAAGCTTATCTGATACATTATGGTGCTTTGGTGGGTGTAAAATAATACATCTATAATTTTTAGATGTTAGTGTAGTACTAAACACATATTAAAAGGTCATTTCAAAATCAAGAGAGCATTTCACAGAGACCATGACCTAAATTTACTTACTGGAGATGGTGAGCTTGAATCTGATTGGTTGCTATGGGCAACGTGCCTACTTTTCAATCTCCCTACAATCTCCCTGCTTAGTAAATTTAGGCCCATGTGTTAAAACATGGAAATGATTTTATAATTTTTATGCAAAAATACCAGACAGCATTAAAAGGTGATATTTACTACCAGTGGAATTATAAGTAAGGCAAAGCAAACAAAAGTTATGTTCTCCACTGCAAAGTGAACATGTGTGGTGGACACAAGATACATGATGCCTACTGGGGACCTGAGATGTGGTTGAGGCCTAGAAAATCTGATATTGGGAGCAGGCATCCACCGCACACTTCAGCAATTCATATAGTCCCAATGTAACTTGATTACTTTCATTGCTACTACCAAAACTTTGTAGTAATGTCTGAGCAACATTATAGATACACCAAAAAGAGAACTGTGAGAGAATCAGAAGCAGAGCACATGGAAATAAATGTTTATGAGAATATGTTGTATTCAGGGCCGGACTGGGACTAGAAATCAGCCCTGGCATTTAATGCACACAGGCCCACCTAGAGCTACCCACCAATCAGACTGCTGAGAGTTATCCTATTTTTTTTCTAGCTGGCAGCCAGTCAGTGAATGGCTGTCAGCACACTGATCCCATCTGGATTTTGCCAGAAGTGCCAGATGGCCAGTCCGGCCCTGACTGCCCTATATGCTAGACACCTCAACTGCCACTCTGCCCTATCAGCTACAGACAACCATCTGCCACTCTGCCCTATTTGCTACAGACACCTAAACTGCCACTCTGCCCTGTCTACTTCAAGATAAATCAATTGCCACTCTGCCCTATCTTCTGCTGTGTACCACAACTGTCACACTGCCCTACCTGCTACAGACACTTCAACTGTCACTCCGGCCGACCTGCTGCTCTATACNTCAACTGCCACTCTGCTCTATCTGCTACAGAAACCCGAACTGTCACTCTGCCCTATATGCTACAGATAACTCAACTGCCACTCTGCCCTATCTGCACCCATACACCTCAATTGCCACTCTGCCCTATATGCTACAGACACCTCAACTGCCAGTCTGCCGTATCTGCTACAAACACCTCAACTGCCACTCTGCCCTATCTGCTACAGATAACTCAACTGCCACTCTGCCCTATATGCTACAGATAACTCAATTGCCAATCTGCCCTATCTGCACCCAGACACCTCAACTGCCACTCTGCCCTATCTGCACCCAGAAACCTCAGCTGCCACTCTGCTCTTCCCTATTTGCTACAGACACCCCAACTGCCAATCTGCCCTATATGCTACAGATAACTCAACTGCCATACTGCCCTATCTGTTCCCAGACACCTCAACTGCCACCAGGGCCGACTGTGAGTTAAAATCAGCCCTGGCATTTAATGCACACAGGCCCACCTAGAGCTATCTACCAGACTGCTGAGAGTTATCTTATTTTTTTTCTTGCTGGCAGCCAGTCAGTGAATGGCTGTCAGCACACTGATTGGTGGATGGCTTAAGCTTTCCAGTAGCATTTTGTAGCGGCCCATCACTCCAGTGGCCCATCTGGCATTTGCCAGAAGTGCCAGATGGCCAGTCCGGCCCTGGTTGTATTCAAATTCAGATAAGAGCTTTGTGGGGTGTGGGTAGCAGACAGAGGGTTTGTACAGAGCCTGCACCTTTCTAATGCTTTGTAACAAGCAATTTGGCAGCCCGGCCTCATCATGCTTTCTTCATAGAAATATAAAATTTGATGGGAGCTAAGAACCAACCAGTCCATTTCTATTATTTTATTTAAACTCATAAGGACCCCCTAGAATCCCTCAGCTCTACATCAATGAATGCTGAGTGTTGCTTATAAATACATTCAATATGCATATAAATCACTCAGCACTCACAAATGAAGCGCCACACTGTCAACCTCTGATTCTTTCATGCAGCTGGGCCCAAGTCCTGCCACCAATACCGCATGGCTCTGCCCAGCCCCCCACATTAAGAGCAGACCGGCCTCCTTGCTATGAAGCCTAAGCCTGTTAAGTTCCACCCCTGTATGTCTGAATTATACATATGCATATGTGTTCTAATGCATCTCTTCCATTTTAGTTGCCATGCTTTGCATAATCTCTGATATATTCATGGAACCAGAAAAGAAAATGTATTTGTCTCTCCAGGAGAACAATATATTATAATGAGTAAAATGTCCTAATCGATTCAAGTCCCAGAAGTCCAAAGTCCTACTTAAATCCTAATTGTTCTCCAGACTGGTCATTCAAAATGTGTCAATAAATATATATCTCCTCTGTGACACAGAAAAACTGCTCTTCTTCCAAACAGCCGTGTGTCCAAAATCTCCTCAGCTCAGAAACGCCCCATACAAAATATAGCAATCAGGGTGTAAGTAGGATTGGGATTTTGTGGATGAACAATCTGGATTTAAGTAGGACTGGAGTTTAGTGGGTAGATATAAATTGCGTACATTGGACTTGAATTCATTAGGACATAATTTCATTGGTAAAACTCCTTATAATATATTGTGGCTCTGGGGAGATAAAGAAATATCATTTTCAGATTATTTCTGAGTAGGAGGTAGGGGGAAGGTGTTACTGTTTATAAGTCCCATTGCACAGGTCTTGCACAGGTAGAATATTTGATTTATAATGATCGTCTGTATCATTTTATCATGATATGTCTTGCATGTAAAAGAAGGACATATCATACTCGCAAGCCATGCCAGCTATTTTCAGGGCCGCCATCACGATCGGCCGGGCCCCCCACATAACGCTAGTCACTGCGGGAGGCCGTCGGGCCTATTTAAACGCACATAGACGCCAAATATGGCGTCTATGTGATTTTATGCTGGCTGCCGGCAGTACTGCTCGGGGGTGGAGGGACGGCCGGGCCCGGGACTGTAGGTCCGGCTGTCCCCCCCTGATGGAGGCCCTGGCTATTTTAATTAGATCATCAGTTTGATTGGTTTTATTTCCAAGTCAACTGACCCTATTACATGCAAAATACTTTCCTGATATCATATGTAATGTCACCATAAGTTTATAATACAGACTGTCCCAGTACAGATCCCAGGAGCACTCCACTGGTATCCTTTTCATGCTAAGAAGGGACTGTGGATTCTACTAAAACGCTGTTTTCTATTCTGCAACCAGGGTCCAGTTTTTGTAAATAGCCTTGATATACTGACATCTCAAGAAGATATTGCTTACATCCCCCCTTGTCCTACAGGTTCATTTCCTAGAGTTTAGGGGAGCGTAGGGTTACCTAAAAGCAGTGTAGTGCAGTGAAGTAAAGAGATGTCATACATTGGGTTTTAGTGGTAGAATAAAGCTAGTGAATGGCCCTGTTCAACTTAAATAACAATATCGTTGATCAGTCGGAATTCCTGATTGATAAACTATATAGCTTGTTTACATCGAAAAAGCACACATAATGAAAAATAGATGATGATTAAGGAAGAGACTGAGGAGTTTATGTAGTAGCGTATGCAGGTGTGAAATGCTGTAAGTGAGGCGTTAATGAGGACATAATGACAGTATAATAAATATACTGTATATGTACTTGTAAATGACACAGCAGACACGGAATGATGAAATGGATAACTGAGTGGTTTAATGACTCAGATAGCCAATGAAGTTCATCACACCCGGATGTATCAGAGGGTTTGAAGGATTCACCTTTATGTGAATTACCTTATATTAGTATGGTCTTCCAGAAAAAGCCATTTTGTTATTAAGCGGTGGGAGGAAGGGAGTGGTATGTGTTGGCGAGTATCTCATATATTAATGCGAGCAAACTAACCAAGGGGTGGGGGGATTATACATAGACTTATATAATGTTGTATAAAATGTTTATTGAAGTTATTGTAGTTTAAAGTTTAAATTAACTGGACATAGATTTTAAAAAAAATAGAAAAAAACTTCACATTTCAACATTTATGTTAATATATGACTTTTTCAACAGGTATGACAAATACAACTTTTAGATTGCTATTTTAGTTGGAGAAACAAAGAAAAGATGGGTGAAAAATAAAAACGTTGGAATTATACATATTAATAGAGACAGTAGATATTACAGATTAAAGTCGGTATGAGTAGGTCCCTTTAAACTGGTGTGGGAAATGTCAGACATGAAATACATCTATTTAGTTTCATGGCTGGATCACGCCCAAGGTTTGGCCCAGATCTGAACAGCAAACATACCGGAATAAAATGACCTGTAACAGAACACATTGTACATAAAGAAGGCAAAGTACAGCTGCAATACAAATCACATTATCAAAAGTCCTCTCCAAAAAATCATATGATAACATGTCCCGTACTTCTTTACTTCCAATTATTCCTTATACAAATATACTACAGTAAGTACCTACCTTGTCTCCAGATGCATCATTTAGTTTGGCATCCTGTCATTTTCCTGTCATCCGCAGCCAAGGGATCTGCTCAATTATGTCAAACATCAGACTTTCATATTATTGCATCAGTACTGGCATCGGTTGTGTTTTAGCCTTATGTTAACCCAGAATCCTGGTCAAAAATACACCTTCCAGATGCCCTTTGGTTTCTGCTGTTATCAGCTAAGCACCAGATTCTAAAGAGTGATTGGATTTATACTTTAAACTGATAATATTTTTAAGATCAATCAGTGTACATGGAGTGAATATGGGTAACACCCCTTAGCGTCAAGATGTCACTATATTTTATTAGCTCCTACACGATATGAAAAATTTCACTCACACTAAACTTTAAAAAAACCTTTTTCAGATTGAGGCCTGTGCTTGCAAGTGTCTAAAGCAGCTCNGTAACTTAGATGAAATCAAAAGTGATGGAGGCTGGAGAGCCTTCATGGACATAGACTTTGTTGTCAGATAAGAAACACAAGGCCCAATTCCATCCACCCACCAACCATAAAGCAACACTTGACACAGCTAGAAGATCAAGTGTGAGCACCATGAAAGAAAAAGAAACAGATTTTCATGGGAAAAGCGTGGACGCTAGAATTTATTAGAAAAACTAACTCTGATTATCCCTATAAAGGATAGTTAAATGTTCCTTGAAACCAGGGCCAGACTGGGACTAAAAATGCCCAGGCATTTAATGCACACAGGCCCACCTAGAGCTATCCACCAATCAGACTGCTGAGTGTTATCCTCTTTTTTTTCTAGCCGGCAGCCAGTCAGTGAATGGCTCTCAGCACACTGATTGGTGGATGGCTGAAACTCTCCAGCAGCACTTGGTAGCAGCCCATCACTTCAGTGGCCCATCTGGCATTTGCCAGAAGTGCCACATGGCCAGTCCGGCCCTGCTTGAAACCATCCAGATTTCTATAGAAAATTATCTCTCTATCGTCTGCTTCTTTAAGCAGATGCATACATTGTTACTTTCTTATTAGTAGATTCCCATTACATATTACAAATATGCACTGTTGAGAAGATACTAAACTACACCATCATTTTTTTTATTTTACAAAAAATATTGGCAAGAATAAAATTTCTTTGTCTTACTGTATGTTTGTATAGGTACTGTATGTTACTGTATAGGTGAATCTACCGTCTTGTCATTCTCAAATAAGTATTGCTCATTGTCACTGAGTGGTAAAATGGTGTGAGTCATATAGAGTCTCTCATCTGTATACTTTACACAGTTAGAGTTAAAAATAGCTGCAGCTTGAATGTACTTAGTGCAGACCCCTCCTGCATCTTGTGTTCATCAGTGATGAAATCTTTCCAGAAGCATTGTCTGTGAGACACTAGTGTTTTATTGGCTGAAATCCAGTAATTGAAACTGAGAACTTCATTCACTAAACATCAGCAGAAATTTCGAAGAATGTAAATGACATATAATAGCTTATATTTAACACTACTAGGTGTAATACAAGCACAGCACTTGATCTAGCACACCAGCCACAGAGCAGCTGCCTTCACCATTGCACACCATAGAGCCTGGAAATGGTTGTGACCCGCAGGATGAAGTTGCAATATGGTGCAATGTTTTTTGCATTGCTGGGAAGTGTGCTCACCTGTGTTAGCACATTTGTGCCTCTCTGGAAAAACCTGAACCTAGATCTGAATGAGATGGAATACTGGAACATGGGACTTTGGCAGACGTGTGTTGAACAAGATGCAGTAGAGTGCAAGGATTTCGATTCATTTTTGGCATTGCCATTGCCAATTCGGATGTCAAGAATTCTAATGCTACTCTCAAATGGCTTGGGGATCATTGGTCTTATAGTTTCAGGCATGTCTATGGATTGCCTAAAGATTGGAGAAAAGGAAACTAAAAGGAAACTTGCACTTTTTGGAGGAGTACTATTCTGGGCATCTGGAATCATTGCACTTGTACCAGTCTCATGGATAGCATATGATACAGTTCAAGAATTTTGGGATGAAACAATCCCAGAGATTGTGCCGAGGTGGGAGTTTGGAGATGCCATGTTCATGTGTTGGTTTGGCTGTTTCTTTCTTGTGTTTGGGGGATCGTTGCTGTTTGGCTCAATACTGTGTTCTGATGAACACCCAAACAATAGTGGTGTAGCTAAAATTATATATGGACAAAAATATCAAACTGCGTCTCTGTCACGATGTCCAGATCTGATTATATGAAGGCGATGGAACTGAGAAAAATGCTAAACCCTAGATATATTCTCCAAGAGGACTATAGGTTTAAACGTGAAACGTGTTCTAAAATATCTGCATATATTTAATCTAAAATGGAAATTGCTTGAATGGCCATATGGAACACTGTAAGCATTGCTAACTCATTTGCTGAGGTTCTGTACTTATTAGTTTATTAGACATTGCAAGTATGAAGTAGTACTTTGTTTAACAAATTAATATTACAAATCCAAAGTCTTTCAATTTCTTGTTTACTGTAGTGCAATTTTATTCACTAGTTACCATGTAGTAAAATACAACATGAAATACTGTACTGTGGACTCAGGAAAAGTATTAACTCTTCTTTATTTAAATATGTTTAATATTCATTATTATGATATCACTGCACTTTGAGATATGTAAATCCTAATTAATTGTAGCAAAATGTTACCCATAAAAAAACCTAAATGCCAAAAACACATTACCTTTCCTTGTATCTTCATTTCTCCATGCTGTATTTTCAGTCTTTTGTCATTCAGTAATGTTCATGGAATAGAANGGGTGGTAGATAAATTAGGCATCAGTATATATCCCTTGCGTAAACAGGTCAGGCATTTNCTCTGATGAAGAAATAGTAAGACATGGAACAGACCACCAGAATGGATAAACTGCATGACTTCTTCAAGACAATTACTAACACTAACAGCACTATTCAGCATCAGTCACCCATGTATTATATCACACTCACACTATGTTCCAGCTCTGCCTTGTTATTGTGTCACGCCACCTACAGTCATCAACAGGAGTGAGAGAAAACTTCTAGTCAATTTACCATGTTATAATAATCTCCCTTAATCAGATGATCTGTCTTGCATCATATGTCAAGCAAAAGAAATATATGGCAAACGTGTTTAGAAGGGTGTATTTCCTCTGATTCCATGTTTTGATAATTAGTACACATTAGATAATTAAACACATTTGTACCATCTGTAATTTGTAAACATTAGAAACTGTAACTAAAAGTACCCTACTATAATGTCTGGGATATCAATAATTTCTACCGGTAGTTAAAATATCTCAGATTATCACAGATCTCCTCTAACAAAACCAAGAAAGAAGGAAAGCAGATTTTAGTTGTGGCACACAATACTACATTCACAAACATTAAAAAACAGACAAATGAAAATATATAAATTGTCTCTATGTTGTTTGCAGTTACTAGTTATTTACTACTGCATTGTGTGGGGCCATCGCTGGCCACAAAGAAATCTTTACAGTAAGGATGGCCAGGAGGATATATTTTTAATTGTTAAAATTGTTACCATTGCATGAGAAATATTTGGGATGACTGGAATATATCAAAGTTTATAATATATTATGGACACACTATTATAACAAATAACACAAGAAATCAAGTAATGTCAGAACACATTTGGGAATTCATTTCCTCTAAACATGGGCATGTAATTACCTCCTAGAACCCTGTTCTAACAAACATGAAAGCAGTATTACCTTCATTATAGACATTAAAGGTTGTTGCCTAAGCACAAGCATCCATGGTCTGAGGCTAAAACGCCAAATGTTACTGTGACTAACCCTCAAGCAAGTACTTATCTAATAAGTACTTTTTTGTAATCATAACACAAGGGTAGAAATCACACCAGCTGTCGCATGCTCACCTCTGGATAGGCGGTATAATAGGCGGAATTAATATATTTGTTTCAAATAAAACTAAAATATAAGCACATATTTAATGTTCTGAATAAAATTCCAGTTTCCCATGTTGTATTATCTTTCTTACTAGGGCGTACTCCATACTTGCTGTCCAGTGACCTATGTTAATTGATGAAAATTGTGCTGCTATATAATGGCATCAATTCCAGCTAACAATGTCAGTTGACATGCTACCTGTTTTAAAAGGCCACCACTTTACATTGTTGTATTAACATATTTGCTTTAGAACAGATTTAGCAATAGCCCGTCCCTTATGGAGAATTTAATTGCTACCACTCAGTGCGCTTTTGTAACTGAACCACTGAATTCCATTGGTAAATTGTAACATAGCTTTCTTTAAAAAAAAAGTCAGTAAAGTTGTTTTTTTTATCTCAGTTATTACATTATTTATTCATAGAAGACAAAATTGTTATTCAAGGGGTTGTTAAGTTCACACGGACTAGATACTTCTGTTATTTCCTGCATCAGGCCTATGAAACAAACATTCTGCAAAGGCTATAATGATGTGCTCCAATTACTTATGAGGTAACTCTTTAAAATTCTGAATATGATTAATAAACAAACCTAATTTGAGTTTTTGTGTGAGTACAACATGTGCAATGAGTAGACAAGGATTTGTACGTTCCGTCAATATCTTGGATGTTTGAAAACTTAATATCTACATCGTAATAACTTTATCAGAGTACTGTCTGATAGACGCCATTAGACCAACATCATTCCATTGCTGTAATCAGGACCATTTTATGCAAGTCGAGTACCTTTATTTTTGTGTTATTTGGATGTGCTTGTTCAGTCATTATTCTCCGGAAAATGGGCGTGGTATGATATTTTATTGAGATTTTGGGGTGAGTCCGGGGTTGTGCTTAGCGCTGAGCATATCCGACTTTGGGGTATATTTACTAAGCGGCGAGATTGCAGTTAGATTGGAAAGTGGGGATGTTGCCCATAGCAGATTCAAGCTCTCAGTTTGATTTTACACATTGGAGAATGTGAACTTGAATCTGATGGGTTGCTATGGGCAACATCCCCACTTTTCAATCTCACTGCAATTTCGCCGCTTAGTAAATATACCCCTTTGTGTCTGCATCTGGACAGGCTATGGTGCAACCGGTTTTTTAGTACTTTGCTGATTGTCAGCCTATTTTAAATAGCTGAGGAAGTCTTCTCTGGCATGGACTTTCGTTTTGTGCTGCACGCACATGTTTGTGTGTCACTGGCATGCATTTTGTAAACCATTTAGATAAATGTAAGCTAGAAATGACAAAGTTGTAAAATGTTATAAAAATGTAAAAACATATTTAAATACTGCAGAATTAGTAGTATGGAGACTACTAGTAAACAGCACTCTAAGCTTATAATAGATTATAAAAACACCCACGTTATCTGCCGCTGTCAAATGGAGAAACTCGGGAACAAATCCAAAGAATTATAGACCCAGCAGATATTTGAAGTCCCAAAATTAATGTGGGATGAATGCCCAGTGGTGGTGGCCAGAGCCGACACCACAGGTAAGATTCCTTTTATGGTTCATTATTGAAAGCAATAATATTGGACCTGATTCTGTGAGTTAGGAAGGGTCCATATCAAATCTATGGTGGGAAAATGGTGAAAGTTTAGCCTTCCAAATCCACCCAAACCTTATGTACCCTAGTTGAAGACCAATCTATGATTTGCCACTTTGCCTGCCCTTTGAGGTATCACCAACATAGAAGCCTATGTCCTAATCAGGACATTTCATGTTGTAACCAACCCCTAATGTGTGTGATTAATTGGAACAAAAGAGGTACATAGGAGTCAAACAGCTCTTAAATACTAAATGGTATGGTGGGGGTATGTGTCTGTAGCTGATGATGTATGCAGTGTGCAGATTTAGCAATAAGGTTATTATTTTAGAGGTTTAATTACTTTAAAGGTAATTTATACAGTGAGGCACAATTAAAGTTGACCTAGAGAAACCCCTGAGATACTCAATTACAAAAAATAGCATATAAAACAAAACACAGGGTGGGCACTAGTGAATAGTGTAATGTGAGTATGAATCCATAAAATTCAAATGTGTTCAGGTGGTGCAGTACTTAGCGGGCAATCTTCAAAAAACTGCTTATTCCCAAAAGACTTTTATTTCAATATTCCTCAAAAAGCAAACAGACAAATAAATAGATCAATAAAAAGTAACAATAAAAGTCAATAAAATCCACAAAATCCACAGAATCAATCTAAAAACATATATATCACAATAAGAACAAGCATAAACGGTCTGAGCTCAGTACCACACAGGAAAAACAAGGAAACAAGCTGCACGCCGCGTACCCGAGTAGAAGATGTCCTCCTGATGTCAGTCCGCGGGCCCAGCGGGGGGGAGGTATCCAATGTCTCCGGGCAAGCGTGTCAGCGTCTCCTGCAGTGGTCTCCGGCTCTCCACACCTGACGCGTTTCGGGTGAAGTCCCTTTCTCAAAGGTTCACCTGTGTTGTACGGAGCTCAGACCGTTTATGCTTGTTCTTATTGTGATATATATATTTTTAGATTGATTCTGTGGATTTTATTGACTTTTATTGATCTATTTATTTGTGTTTGCTTTTTGAGGAATATTGAAATAAAAGAAGTCTTTTGAATTTTATGGATTCATACTCACATTACACTATTCTATAGCGCCCACCCTGTGTTTTGATTTATATGCTGTTTTAGTGTAGGACATAGAACCTACTGTATACTGGGAGGAGCGGCTGTAGAGCGCGGTTCAATTTGATCCCCTTTTTTATACAATTACAAAAAATTTAGGTTCTATACTCAAATATTAGTGAGGGGAGTGGACAACTTTGCCTGATATCATACTTGCAGTTCTGTTTTAATGTTTGAACTATTGGATTTTTATCTCACTGAATTAATCATTGTTTAATTATAAGTTTTTTAATTGATTATAGCAGTGCAGCATGTGTCACGGCATGATTCAGCAGACAGTCCCTAACTAGTGCAGACCCAGGCCTATCACATGGGCAGCAACTACCCTTGGTTTCATAAACATTTTTATCAGGCGAGCAAAGTTGTTGTGGATTAGCTCCACTCTGATCATACCAGGGCCTAAATTCACTAAGCGGAGAGTTTGCTGGAGAATTTGAAAGGTGGTGAAGTTGCCCATAGCAACCAATCAGATTCAAGCTCTCAGTTTCATTTTNCATACTGGAGAATGTGAGCTAGAATCTGATTGGTTGCTATGGGCAACTTCACCACCTTTCAAATTCTCCAGCAAACTCTCCGCTTAGTGAATTTAGGCC
>JABWIB010001737.1:16373-34297 GCA_016617825.1 Platyplectrum ornatum | reverse complement strand
TAAATATAATGTAAATATGTGATGTATTTATTCATTTTTCTGCCATTTCTGTCAGTGTATCAGTGTATCTTTGATACTGTGGATGTAACNGTATATACTAGTAGTAGTAGCAGTGTTTGTGTACTGCAGACATAACACACCTCTGTAATGAAACTCGCTAGGGTAAGGCAGGTCTATTTGTTTTGGCGAGTTTGGTGAAACTCTCCGGCGAGTTTGAAGCGAGTTTACAACTCGCAGTTTGATGAATTNTATTTGTCCTATCTTTCATGCTTTACAAACACGCACGGCGAGTTTGAAATCGCGAGTTTGACTCGCACTTAAACTCGGCGAGTTTGTTACAACTCGCCCTTAGTAAATGCTTGGAAATGCAAACANGCCAATGTGATAAACTCGCACAGGCGAGTTTAACAAACACGACCTTAGTAAATTTTCCCCTTGGTCTGCATCATTGATAATCCCTTGAACACTGGAATATTGCTGTGTGTGGTCACTTCCGATCATCGCTGATTAATGTTATTATGACCCACTTAACGAGCATTTATATAACGTTTTTTTTTCTGAGGTGGGTGTTACTATTTTTCTCCCTTTTTTTCTTTTGTACGTTTTAGCTACAATAAATATATGTGCTGTCACTGATCTGTGTACATTATGGTAACTTTCACTACTGAAGTGTGTACATATTGTAACAATACCCAGGGTACTATATATTCTAGATGCTGGAAGGATATTATGCTTTGCAACTTTAGTACACATTTTACCTGCATCCATTCATGCTTATAATCCTATCCTCGTGTCTAAAATGCGTTATAGCTATTCTCAAATGATTGTTCACAAAAAAAAAGTTTGGGAGGGGGCAAAGTTATTTTGAGGAAGTGAAGTCAATATGAACTTTTGCAAGAACATATTCATTCATTTTAAAATTTACATAAAACAAATTAAAATGACAAAGTGGTGCTTGAAACCCACCATCTACAGCTGTGGTTCTCCACCTGCCTGATGCCGCAACCCTTTAATACAGTTCCTCATGTTGTGGTGACCCCCAACCTTAAAATTATTTTCGTTGTCACTTCAGAAATGTAGTTTTGCTATTGTTATGAATCAGAATGTAAATATCTGATATGCAGGATGTATATTCATTGTTACAATTTGAACAAATTAATTCATAATGATTAATCACGAAAACATTAATTGTAATTGTAATGTAATTATTAGCCAGTAATCATAATTCATGAAGTGTCCTTTTACTTCCAATAGAGCAGCTTTCACCATAGCAGCTACACATGTGTGACTGGTCCACATAAGTACATTATGGTGCCAACCCTGTTGCATACACCTTTATTTGTACAGGGTGNATGTGATGTGGTTGGCACGATGATGTCATCACACCGCGTTCTCATATGTGGACATATCTGCATGTGGGCGGACCTGCCTGGAGGTGTCCCTGTTCCTAAGACCATCGAAAATATGTGTTTCCCGATGGTCTTAGGTGACCCCTGTGAAAGGGTCATCACCGCTGATCTGGAGTCTTAATAAACACCATATTTCTAGTGTTTATCCTTATTCTAGCGTCTGTCTCAATAAAAAATAAAATATTAAAAAAATAAATAAAATTGACATCAGAATGCTGGGAGCACACAAAAAAAAGTATGCTCAAATAATTTCTTGATGCTGTCATGTAAAATTCTTAAATTAAAGGTACCAACCGTTTATGTTTACATATATATTGGACATTTACAGTATTGCGTGCAGAATACTTAAGGAGCCTTCAGAAGTTTTAAATCTCCATCACACACGTGTGAGATTCTTATCATATTCGTCCGGTACTACTTAAATACTGGACAATTTTCTGTTTTTTTTTTATTAATAATTTTACTGTATCTGCACTAAAAATGCTAATCAAGCATGCAAATCAAAACCAGGTCCTTGCAGGTCATGGTGTCAAATGTGATCAGAATATGGGAGACTAGGATCTAGGACTACCTTCATACCTGTGCTACCATCCCAGCATGAAAATCAGTGTAATGCTCATATCTAAAAACTGCCTTTTCTCCGCATCAATTTCTGTTTTGCTAAGGGGAAGCGGTTAGTGGATCTCCGATCTTAGGTGTACAGATTGGATTGGCTATGTGTGACCTATAAGATTTTATATTTCACTGACAAATATTTTTTTTATATTTATATAGTGTGTATTATAAACACAGCTGTGCATGGAAAATTAAGTGATGAAATAAGCCAGATTCTATGACTAAATATATATTTGTTCAAAATGAGAGCCCCGTTATTTTTATGCTTCACTTCTGGCCTCAGGACAGGATACTTGAAAAGGTATGAAGAAGGGGATATTATCACAAGGATTGGAAGGAACAGCAATTTGTAGCTGAAGGTATGTTTCACTGGAAGTAACAAACAAAATAAGTTTTTGTTGATTTAAACAATACAATTTTTTTTTACCAAACTGTGGCACTGGAAAAGTGGGGATGTTGCCCATAGCAACCAAATTGTACAAACATTCTCCAGTATGTAAACTGAAACTGAGGACTTGTAAGCATAATTCAAAATATGTACAGTAATTGATATATTAAGGAATCAAGACATCCAACACATTGTCTAGAAAACAAATACAAAAAAGCCAGTTATTTTGTTAAAAAAATTTATTTTTTTGATCAAATCACTGAGACACGAGGAAGAACAGAGACAACGTTAATCTAGGTGATACTAGCATTCCATAATATTACTGACAGAAAAAACAATGAAATACAAACACATTCAGAATTTAACCTGATTACATATTTAGTTCAGTTCTGAGCATTTCATAGTTTTGAACAATGAATATATAACAGAAAAAATGGTAAAAACAATTGATTTCAGCAANGCACAAAAAAATCTTTGTTCATTTGGCTGAATGTATAATATTTTTCTCACAAGTGGCTGTAATACTTTGATTGTGATATACATAGCTGTAGATGCATAGCAAGAAGCAAAAAGTAATAATACTAAATATATTTTGCCAAGTATATTTGCTCATAGTAATGTTTATAAACAGCTAAATTTGCATACATTCTCTAAAGAGTGTTTAAGCGACATATGACTCCTCTACTACAACCAGTATGCCCTTTCAACTTATGGTTGGTAGAGAATTCTGAGAGGGGTGTTACAGTCCAGCAAACCCTGGGATGGTCACTATGCTTGCTTCAAAGGTTTGAGTGTGGTAAGACATATGGGTTGTGAGCCGTAAATATTAAAGTAGTCATAACAAGTATGTGTTGCATTAGCACTATCCACTACCTTTGGCAAGAAGACATAAGACATAGAACATAAACCTCCATGATACATGGCTAGGATTGTACTCCTATATGGAGTAACAAAATGAATACTTTGGCTGGGAAAAAAAAAAATTAGCATTTGCCATAATGAAATGTACATATAAAAATATATATTGATACCATTAGAAAAGTAGTTTGCTATAAAATACATCTATCTATTATGTATAACATTTCTTTTGACCCACAATAGTACTTCTTACTGGGTAATAATATCCTATTCCAGGTTTTCAAACTTATTTTACAAAACTGACTGTTGGCTGATTGTGTTTCATTTTTAAGTACATTTGTAGTACATACAATTGTTTTTTAACCATAATATCACAAGTATTAAATATAAATATATAATACATCCAATTGAATACATTTCATTATAAACAAAAGAGCTAACATTCAGAACACAGCTATTGTTGCATTTTGGTTGTACAAAGTAAATTTTAAGGCATGATATACTGGGAGTTTATTAAAATAATTTAATAATCGTGGCCTAGTTTTATTATCCAATAATTATTGATGGTCTAAGCAAAAGCAAAAAAAATACATTGGTATATGTGAGGAAAATAGTAAGTCTTCAACCAGCCAATCAGAGCAAAGTGCACAAAGAAAATAAAAAGGTGAAAAGGCGTTGATGACTTTAGTGGAGCAGCGCCGAGCCTATAATTTCATGAGGATCAAGCCACGGTCTCGGAGAAGCTTAGAAAAAAAAAATAAGATCCCTAGTTCCGGACCAAACATAATACAATAAAAGAGGATCTTATTACAATGCATCTTGGCTGCACTATGAATTACTGGCCATGCTATGACTTGCTATGTAATACTTAATACTTAAAGTATGAAAGTAACAGCTCTGAATTGTAGAACTAGCTGTCAATGACTTTGTTAGCTTTATTTGTGGCCAACATTAAAATGTCCAGAACTGAACTACATAGAAACATAACATAAATAAGACAGTAAATAAATAAATGGAGATAGTAAATTATTAAAAAGATACAAACAGTTCTACACGTCAGTCTACATTTTACAAAATCAAGCTGACAAGACACACAGACAACCTTCATTAGTCCTTTACAATATGCGCTTCACAAACAGAGGGTTATGCAACACATCATTGCTGTTAAATAACTTCATAATTAAGCCCTCCCCACAATCTGTGACCTTACATGTACATATGTGAATTCTTCTAGTAGTCTTTATAGGCAGGCATGGTTTACAGATGGGCTAGCTGCTCTGTAACTGGGAGGTATAGCATTTTGGGTGATGTCTAACAAGGCCCGCAGAGCAGGTTTCTTAATCCTGGTAAAGCAGTATTCAGTCTTGAGCCAGTTGCTGGAATTCAAAGTGTTTTGTTCACAATAATACTTGATTGTCTTAAGACAGACACTTGAATCCATCTGCATTATTGTGGCAAGTTACTACCAATTAATCAGTGTGCTGTCAACATTTTGGTTATTTCATTTTTTTTTACATTAGTGGAATGAATCATGATTGCTGAACAGCCAATGGCCAGAATATATGGTGCCCGTATTAATACTAGATCATCCTAAACAGNCAGAAGACATTATGAAATGGTTAACTGAAATTTGTCTGTGGTCACGGACGAGCCGAAAGCCACAGACCCATACAAGCAACAATATTAGTCTAGCCTTTCTGGAGGCTTTAAACATTTTTGGTCTGGTAAATAGCAAAGGGTAACATGATACAGCTTGACAGACATACACATGATATTACACATCACAAATACTGAGGGAGTATTCTTCATACATTGCTCTAACAATAAGGTGGCTGTATTCTTTTACACTCATTCTACTAGCCAGCGCCATAGAAACAAAACACATCTCAATTTACAAATTAGATGTAAAGTTTAAATATAAGTCTGTCTAGTACAGGGTATATAGGTTAGAACTAATCATTCAACAGCTGACATACCCTTTAGTGTAAAAACATGAATTAGAAATGAGAGGAAAGTTTTAGTTAAGTGTGTTTGGCTCTCCCCTAAATATAACATTAATGGCTGTGTCCTCCCTTCGTAGAGAGAGACGCTATAATGGTGTATTCATGACACCGGGTAATGTATGGAAATCTCTGCAGCACAGGATGGGCACAATACAGGTGTCCTACATATGTCTTCTAGAATGGTGAACTGCTACGTGTGCATTACACGTCTAATTTTCAGTTTAACAGATTTGAACCAATTGCCCATCCTTCTCAGACTGCTGATTGGGCATATTGATGCTGGTTTACAATAATTCATTATTTCAGGTGGCTAAGCTTTGTAACTCTTGAGCTAAACACTGGAACAGGCCAAAGTTGATGGCTACTTGATGAATACAATTTTTTTCCTTGCACTGTCACTCCTTATTTCTCCCATACCTGCACAACAAGCTGCAGCACAATTCTGTTCTAATAAGGTAGAGCGTCTACATACATAGTTAGGGATAGAGTTTAATAAAATGTCTGTGTTTGAAATGATGAATGAACATTGGACTGGAGTTGGGTAGAAATGTATACCTCACCAAAACCATGTTCAACTTCAGGGGGACTCAAGCTGTTATTCTTTGTATGCTGGATGCTTTACATATGCTTATTGCAAACATATATAGATTACCTTAACTTTGAATGTCATTTTTTGGGTTTAAAAACATCCCTTCTACACCAGTAAAGATGACATTATGCCTCCATTGTATTTAATCATGGTTTTGTCCAGTTCTAAAGAATCATTCTAATTATTATTTTACTGTGTACTGCACAGACATTGCATTATCTTTCATAACTACAGTAACAGATTGCATTTCTGCTAAACAATATACCAACTGCTATTAGAGTGGTGGAAATTGTTTCTTAAAAGTACAACTTTAATGTACACATTGTGGGAGAAGTCATTGGACTAGCATTCATTATTTACTAAAACCCACAAACGGTCCTTTGAACAAGCGGCACACCCCAGTCATCTTGTGTAAGTGCATTGAGCTTTAATAAATAATGGTTAAATCACAAAATTGCCACCTACATCATGTAGGCATGGATACAATGGATTTATACATAGATCGCACAAAAATATTATACCTTCATACCCTGCTAACAATTCTGTACACATATTAGCTTATTTTATGCAGATATGTGCGCCATTATGGTGGGAGTATAAAATAATTGAATTATATTCAGGATTTAGCACTTATACAATTCCCATGCTTCTAATAATTACCTGGCTATATGCAATATTATAACTAATTCACTTTAATCCTTGCAAGCATTTTTTCTTGTATATAAACTTGCACTGATCACATACCAGTTTGGCAAACTATTTTCTGGGGTAATTTTATACAGTTTATCTGTATAGGAATTGGCAAGAGTTCAAGATATGTATATATAACCAGGACGGGATTAAAAGCGATTGACTCCTCCGCTTTACAAGACATTCTGCAGAAACAGATAAATGCCTCTGATATGCCACATGAAATCCATTATGTGTCTAAATACTTAAGGGCTGATACGGAGTAAATAAAGCAGCATAAAAAGTGCAAAAGAAGCCATGGACATACCATGCTGTAATATGAAGGGTACAGATATTTTTTTCTATAAAGAGAATTTAATCCTTACAAAACATCACTTGCACATTTAAAATTTGCTTACCCCTGCAATTCCACATGGTTTTGCCAATGTACAGTTTAGCTCTATTTTAATTTTATCATTTTGCATTTACCCAACTTTGCATTAATGACATAGGACCGGATCCAGACCTATGTATTATTGAACTCATGAGCGAGTTACACATGGGCAAAACCATGTTGAATGGCAGGGGAGGTAAATTTCATTAGTTGCAAAGAGTTTAAGAGTTTAAAGGGGATGTTTCCTAGCTCAGATCTAATAACACTATAATAGTAAAGCTGGTCAGGATCTGCGTGCAATAAGCAGAAATAAAAGTATTCTCCCTGCACACAAATTTCCCTTCAATTCAACATGGCTTTGTCCACTCTTAACTTTTCACTTGTAAGTTCAATAGTACGCAAGTCTGTATCCAGTCCAGAAGGGGCAAGATTAAGATCCACATTGGGACTAAACATTGCAATGGCTGATTTTCTATTTAATAAAACTAACAAGAAAACTAAATTAAAAGTAAACAGCGACTAGCCTGTATGCTGTGCCAATTTCAGAATAAAACTGATCTCCTATACATATATTATTATGAATCAATACTTAGTAAAGTATTGTTAGGATTTATTCTTATAATTTTATATAAGATTTTTGGTTATAGGGTGGTAGGACTTTGTGGTAGCTCATTTAGAACTTCCAGGAACTGTCTCTGTTTGCAGTTTAATTCTTATGTACATTTAGTATTCCGTTTCCACACTGTTGGTACAGCTGCATATGTTGGAGCAATCCATACTTCTGCATTATTCTTTACTCACAAAAGTAAATACTGAACACACAACACTGAAAAAATTACAAATTGCTTAATATATAAGAATGGTTTTTTTGCTTGTTTCTTAAATAATTCCATTGTCAAACCTTAAACACTATGTACATTTTAAGGCACATGATGCATATAGGTAAGGATGGGTGGGACTAGTAATTCCCCAATATTAAAACTCAATTTATTTGATAGATAATAGTGAAGAACAGTTATACCTAGTGAAATGAGTGAATACTATATCACATGTTATTAAACACCTGGCAAGGGAGTAAACCTTCCTCTCAATTATTACATCATTTCTGTATCTGTATTCATTGCTAAATTCATAAATGGCATATCACCACTTTATATATGTGCATTACACATATTTTAGACAGTATATTATTAGATGTGTTAAATTAAACTACTTTTTAAAACCCAGTAAGCAGACTGCTAACCACCCACATGCATAAAATAATAAATGAATCGAAAAGATGTGGGGGGACACAGCTCCCGTACATAAATCAGCTTGCTGTAAGAGTAACTTTATTCTCCGTTACTGTAACCTTCCCAAGCTACATTGCTGTATAACACCTCTAACTGCCCCCTAATGTGAATCGCCATAGTAGCAGTGGCACCACTAAGGGACATAGGAGCACCTGGTTCATGAGGCAGCCTTGAGGTTATGGAACAATGATATTTACTCCCAAGAAAAGAAGAAAAAGAAGTCTATGGTGCAAAAGTCAATAGTATGGCATGTCGGCCATTTTCACAGTCAGCTTACATGAAAACAAATAAACCAGTCCAATGAACACATAATGTCTGTGCACAGTGCACTTCCACAGGAAAGAACACACTGTCACTGGTTCAATGCTGCAACTTTACAAAAACATTAAGAAAAATATATATATGACACATACAAACTGTACAAGATTACCATCAGTGTGCCAAGTTACTCTACTTTGGTTTCTTCATTGTTCCTTTTTTTTTCTATTTTTCTGTTTTGGTGTTTTGTTTTTTTTTTTTACTAATAGTCATTCATTTGGGAAAATAATTTTTACAAATTACAGTATCATGTAGAAAAAAATATTCAGTTTTACTGGTACAGTAAAAGCAAGAGCTATGCTACAAAAGGTTCATCTAAAAAAGATGGGCAATTGTAAAAATACAGCTGTGAAAAAAAACTATACATCATCAACAGAGAGAGAGGGTATGCTGATCTTGGCTCTGGTGAAGTAAGCGATCTTCTCCCTGTAAGAAAGCAAACGGGACACATGAACTTTCATGACACAACGTTTCTTAATAACAAAATCAATAACAGCAGTAGAGGCGACTACGTTTTCTGTTTCTGTGTAAGATTGCTTTCTATAGGGTGTATCACATAAGGGAAAGGAATGAGACATGTAATCAATGTATAGTAAGTGCCCAAGCAAGTGCACCCTACCCAGTGCCGAATACAAGCGAAAAGAAGCACCAGCTACAGGTCATGTCACTTAAGTAACAGACTCATTTCTAAATAAATTCCCAATCTTCAAATCTACTCTAGGGCCTCAATTTACTAAGCAGGGGGACTGAAAAGTGGGGATGTTCATTTTACATATTGGAGAATCTGATTGGATGCTGTGGGCAACATCCCCACTATTCAATCTCCCTTCTTAGTAAATTTGAGCTTCCTCATGATGATTTCTCTCTAGGTAATGAGAACCTATCAATTAAATTTTAATACCTCTTTCTGAATCAAATCACAAAATTTATAAAAAAAAAAAATATATACCCACACTTTTTCCATTTTTGACTAGGTTTCTTTTTTTTTTTTTTTAGCCATGTACATTTTTTTACAATCAATTGTATTTTTTGCTTTGTCTCAAAAAAAAAAAACAATATTGCTAGAGTATTAAAAAAGAAAAGCTTAAATAAGTCAGATACTTATAATAACAACTGATGTAGGCACTATTAGATACTTGATATCACCACTTTTATTATACAACAGAAAATATTAAGAGAGCATTAAAAGACAGGTATATTATAAATGAGGTGGAGACAGTCCTGAACCGTGACAATAAAGAACAAAGAAATCAATTGTACGCTTAGTACAAGATGTAAACAACACCTCTTTATCAAGTAGGGTTTGTCCACGGAAGACAACTTATAAATGATTAACTGTAATATGTCTCCGAGAAGCATTGTGCATGTTCAGATATGATGTGCATGCACTGGCACCTAATTTATACCTGAATGCAAATTAAGCTGTGACCGCTTGCATTCTATAGGGTGTGCCACCTAAGGGAAAGGAATGCGACATGTAATCAATGTAAGGGCGTGCCAAAGCAAGTGCCCTCTAAGCAGTGCCAAATAAAAGTGAAAATAAGCACCAGCCNCAGGTCATGTCACTTAAGTAACAGACTCATTTCTAAATAAATTCCAGACCTTCCAATGTACTCTATACTTCTGAAATACATCTAATTCCCTTTCATGATTTCTACCTAGGTAATGACATCAATACAAATTTAATAATACCCCTTTCTGAATTAAAGAACATTATCTTTAAATATATATGTACGTATATATGTTGCATTATTATACTTATACGGGAGCAGCAGGAGGAGGATACTGTGCGAGGCATCTCAACTGTGCTTCACTAATACGGGATCAGCAGGAGGAGGATACAAGAGCAGGAGGAGGACAAGCGATGTAAACAAGCGAGGAAGGTGGACGGGCACATGCAGAAGCCGGAAGCAACGCAAACAAGTGAGGAAGGTGGCCGCATAGTGCGAAATGAAGTAATTTCTGCACTTTATCTAGGTAATGTGCACATTAACTGTAACACATATACAAAAAATTATGTGGTAGCCCACTTTTACTAGGGTTTGTTTTAGCCATGAACATTTTGTTACAAATGATCGTAGTTTCTGCTTTTTATTGTTCAATTGTATAAAAAAAAACCATATTGTTTATTAAAAAGAAAGGTGGAATAAGTGAGCTACTATACTAACAACTGAAGCAGGCACTTTGCTGAATCCTATTAGATATTTGATACCGTTCCCACCACTTATTATACCACAGAAAATATTAAGAGAACATTAAGCCAGGTATATTACAAATGAGTTGGAGACAGTACTGGACTGTGACAATAAAGAACAAAGAAATCAATTGTACACTTAGTACAAGATGTAAACAACACCTCTTTTGTAAAGACCAAAATAGCACTTCTTTTGTAGAGTTCACACAAAAGGAGATCATGTATAAATAAGTAAAAGTAGTGGTGGTTAAATGACATAACACACACAAATATATAAATATATAAGCCCAAATCATTGTCTGGTGGAACAATGGGCCAGATTAAGATTTACCCTCTCATGGCTTACACTCTCATGGGTAAAACCATGTTGAATTGCAGGGGAGGTAAATGTAATTAATTGCAATCATTATTACAGGTGAGAGATGATGTTTCCTAGCACAAGTCTAACAACAGTGTAACAGTAACGCTGGTCAGTATCTGTGTGCAACATGCAAAAATTGGGGAGCCAGGGACAACCCTGCTCACCCCACCTATCTCTCCAATACTGGCGTGCGTGTGCAGCACAGGGTGCCCGGCACTGTGCAGCAGACTCCTCAATCCAACAAGGACTGAGGAGTCATGCTGCCAGGACCGGGCCCCTGCTTTCTGGAAGTGTTTGCATCGCTGGTTTAGGTTATATGGAATGGACATACACAGATGGCTGATACATCAAACCAACATGGGTGATTGGAAAAATGATAAATAAATCTTTACTAAATAGGTATCATACAATTAAATAAACAGAAGACATAAAACATCATATGTTGTGAGGAAAACTAGGGATTGAGGAGCCGATTTCTGAATGTGATAACCATCTAGGATGCTTAAGAAGAGGAGCCAACTACTGAACTATCCCCCACCCGACAGAAAAACCGCACGTATTTCCAGCATTACTTTGATGCAAGTTGTAATACCGTATACTCGTAATTTATCGTGATACATAACCAGACTATTTGAGTAATAAGTTCTCACCATTCCATATCTGGGACTTATAACGATATCTGCTGCTTTTTATATAGAACTGTAATTATGATGTCTTCTGTTTATTTTATTGTATGATTTAACCTATTTAGTAAAGATTTATCATTTTTCCAATCACCCGTGTTGGTTTGATGTATCAGCCATCTGTGTATGTCCATTCCATATAACCTAAACCAGTGCTGCAAACCCTTCCATTGCTGNACTGTTTTTTACTAGGGGAATTTTCCCCACATTGTCAGCTGCAGGTTAAGTCTATATCATACCCCCTATTTCAGAGCTGGTAGCGCTGTTATCAGTAGTTTCTCACTACTATTTCTACATTCCCTGCTCTTTCTGGAGGAGCCTGGCTGTCCCTCCCTGATGGTGGCCCTGTAAATATATAGCAATATATATCAATGAATATATATCTACAGAATTAGAACTTCGATAAAAAAGAAATTGTGGAGGAACTCCAAAATCAGGACATAGGGCTCCATTTACTAAAATTATCGCTGGGGGCGATATTCAATTCGTCCAGGCTCGCAGCACCTCGCTGCGAGCCAGACACCATCGCCCCCAGCATTTACTAAAACTTACCTGTTCCTGGATGAGCCGCTGGAGTCCTGGAGGCTGCGATATACGGCGCATGCGCAGTATATCAGCGCTGGGACTTAGAAAATGTCCCAGTATCGGTATACTGCACATGCACCGGGACCCGGAGAACATTGCTGGCTCCAGGACTCCCACGGCTCATCTGAAAGGTGAGTAATCTTTGGGTTTTTTTTTATTTTTTAATTTTTCAACTTTTTTGCAGTGTCCCTCCAGTCTCCCCATATGTCTCTCCCAGGGAGGTCTATGGGGAGACTGCAGGGACACTGCAAAAAAGTTGAAAAATTAAAATCATTTTTTCCTCGGAGTGGTATGTTAATTACCGCTCCGAGGGTTTATAAATGACAACCACATCGAAAACGGACTTTATCATATGAAATCGATAATATCGGGGCTTAGTAAATGGAGCCCATAATGTTTTGGGCCTGTCGCCTTGTATATTATAAAAAAAATACTAATCACTGTTTTTATGCGTGAAGCTTGATGTACATTTGATGAGCAATTGTGGTCACTGTATGTATATGTATATAGCCCACAGAATATGTGCACAAAGTAGACAAGATCAATGTTGTCCATATTTGCTGCTGAAGTGCTGGATACATACACTAATGCGTGCTGTCAAAAAAACTGATGTACCGGTATATCAAGTTAACTTACATAATAGTATAAAATAATCTCATTAAATATGCTTTAAGTTTACCAAAATAATCCTGAACATAGCAAATATCTATTTCTTATTTCTTTTGGCCGGCCTTACCTAAATGTCTGCACCTGTAGTGGCACCTTCTGGCTCTGTTCCCGCAGCCTGCATACATCCTTTGAGGCTTTTCTCATTAGCTTCTCAGCACTCAGTCCTTGCTTTTGTTGTTCTTTCGACTGTTCAGCCTACAAACACACCATACCCACAAAAGATGACTTATATGAGCTTCAGTATGTATCATCAGGACTTCATAACTAAAAGTTTAGTTCATTCTGGGCCTTTTCACACAAAACTAAATTTTTTACCCACTTTAATTAGCATGCTACACTGAATCACAGAGCATGGAATACAATACTGTCTAATAGGTTAATTACACAACAACACACAGAAAATTGCTTTTAGATCTCACCCCTCCCACCGAGTAAATGCTTATGATTTGAGATTTGTTTTTCCCATTATCACTCATTTTATACCTGCACAAATAAATATTGTACCACTAGGAGAAAAGGCAAAATATGTCTAAAGAATTGCAAAACCATTGATTGATGTGTTAGGATGTAGCAATAAATAATGTGGACCATTATGTTTCGGAAACTCTCGGAAAAGCTCTTACAAGGAAATAACTTCTTCCCATAACACTTGTGAATGATGCACAAGGCTTATGCAAGAGTAAATTGTTACAGTAATTAAATAGATTGCACGGCACGTGTGTCAGAGTTCCAGTAAAAAGTTTATTCTGGTTGACTATAAATTTTTATTTGCTATACGTATATATAGTAAAAGACTATTGAATACAATGCACTCCGCTATCATTTTACCATAACAGTAAATGAGTACCTGTTTTTCTGCTTGCTTCAGAAGCTTCTGGAAACGTTCATCCTCCAGAACACATGGAGGTAGATCAGTCTCTCCCCTGGCCTTCATGTCTTCCAGCCTCTGCTTCAGGCCCCTTAGTGACTGTAACTCATCATTTAGACGGCTCTGCCTTGTCCGGGATGCTTGGAGGTCCAGCTCCAAGTCCAGAGAGGTCCGCTCACGACATTCATGCACGACTCTTCGAGTCATCGTTTGGCACATTGGCTAAATAGGATCATACAATAAGAAACACTTTTACACGCTCATCAAGAAGAGCATTAGGGCCATGTAGCCTTATCCACATAATTAACAAAGCACAAAGTAATTATATGCCCCATATACCACTAACCTGTAGTAATGTATACATTTAGTGCTTTATTATTATTAGAGAGCAAATCATTTTTTATGCCAATATATAGCATTAAATGGGGATGTAGTCACTGGTGCAACACTCCTATTTTGGACACAGATATAGCCGACGGTTAAATGTTGGCCGCGTCTATTTTAACCAACAATAGTATGCTGACGCATGGGAAAGTTAGAGTTAGGCAGTGGAGAATGGGTTAGGCTGTGGGGAGGGAGAGTTAGGATAGTGGAAGCGAAGGGTTAGGGTAGGTTAGGATTAAGCAGCGGGGAATGAAGGTTCCTATTAAATAGAATTTATCATCTATATTGTGAATATGTTAATATGCATATGTTTATTTCTCTTGTATATATAAGCAATCAGAAATGAGATACCTTTGGGTATGTATCATATATAAGAAACATGATTTAAAAAGCAGTGTGACTGCTATCTCTGTAATAAAAAGAATACTTCATATCAAAGTATTCATATCAAAAGGCACTAAAATAACTTTAGAAACTCAGAATTCACGTATTTTTCTCCTGATCACTTAGCAACAGTTTAAATTAGATGCATTTTATTTAAAAGGGTGTTTGTACATTTTCAGTGAAGGTACACAGGTCTCTAAACATAAGTAGGTAAGAGCACATGTGATGCAGACCTACCCTTTTCACTCTTAAGCTGCAGCGTTCCGTAGCATTCCTTATAAATGGAGACTTTTTAGCGAGTGTTGAGCTGTCACTGTCACTTCGATTTAGCTGCAAAATAGATGCAATCAAATATTAAAAACAAAGTAGAACAGATGTTTGGATAAAATAAAACACCTATAAATATAAAAACAAATGCAAAATTTCTAGGCACAGACTCCTTTCACTGTGACTTATATGGGTAGTGTTTGTTTACACATAATAGGAGTCTAAGCTTTCATCACTAAATCCAAAGATCCTGTCTGGAAATGCAACTACAGGATGTGTGGGGACCCACTTTGAATTAGTAACTGCACACTTATATAACTATTAAAATAAATGTAATTAAGTCAGATCTGGCTAAACTGAAGAGGAAAGGGAGAGGGAAGGAGAGGGAAGTCTAGATTTAAACCTTAGTCATTTTAATTACATAGGTATTTCAGCTGCAAGATACTTGTCCATATCCAGATTTCAACCACAGCTCTAGTGGGTATCGGACGACGAAGCTACAACGTATTCACAAACATAGTATAACTCCCCTTGTTCACAAGGATTTTCCGTCAGCTGGTGGAAAGTCCTCCATTACAGGAGGCTGGATTTGTATGATCCTGATCTATAATGGATTATGGTGAGCATTTGCACACTTGCAGAATACAGACGTTTTGTCCGCTCACTGAGTTTTGAGTGTCATAGAATTGTGTAGTCTGTGTCAGACAGACCGAGTAAATTTGGAAGTTAACACAGTAAAATTATTTTGCAGCATAGATAAAATGTATACATGATTTTAAACTATATTAACTCCAAAAGCCATTATTATTTCTTCTGTAAGCAAATGACACAATAACAGAATTCATAGTTTATCTTATTTCTGTGTTCACAATTGTGTGCTAGATGTATCAATCTAAATACAGGTACATACACACACCTGTACTGGTCAGCGAAAACATTAACTACTTATCCAATATTGTGTATCTCCAAAACAGCCCTGACCCCTTGTGGCATGTACTCCACAAGATGTCCAGTGAGTGTTGCGATGGGGGCTCCAGTGTGACCATGACTCCAATGACAGTTCATTGCTTGTCCTTCCTTGAACCACTTGCAGGAGGTAATAACCACAAAAGTGGGAACACCCGACACGGCCTATCATTTTAGAGTTGTTCTGACCCTGCAGAACAATTTCTTAGATTCTGAAGTATTTAAATATTTCCGGCTTCCATCTTCAAGAACTTAAACCTAAAGGTGGAAATTGTGTTTTTGGCAAGAATTCAGTTTTTAATGCAAGATTTAGAGACATTGCCATCAGTTAACAAGGAGGAGATGGCTACAGCAGCTTTNAAAAAAAATGTTTTCTGAAGGACTAAGTGAATTGTTGAAAAATAAGACATTTATTCTGTTCATACAAAGGAAGAGAGGTTATCTGATGACATTTGATATATGAAACGTCAATAATGTGGATTCCCTGTGTCATGAAAATGCTTTACACAGTGCAAGGTGCACAGTGACCTCTTGTGACACAGAACATGAGCTTGGCTTTAATAAACAAGGGATGATTTGGAGATAAAGTTAAAGGACTAACTTCAAACGAGTTCAAATTCCACGAGAGCTGTATATGCTACTATTAAGGCCATCAAATGCATTCAGACCTATAGGGTTACATTGGTTAACTAAATTCACATAATAATGTTATTTGCAGAAAATTGAACAGTATGGAGCTGTGCACGAGATGGAAAGGTTATGTCCTCACTGGTAACAGTGTGGAAATAGTGATTGTTGGACTATATAGTACACCTGGTGGCCAGATCCAGACTCCTGTGGTCCAGTATGGGCAGCATACGAGTANGGNAAAGGGGAGTGAACTCCCCTATCACTTGCCCTCTCGTGCTGTCTGAAAGGCAGAGGTCTAGAAGCTTACACTGCCAGACACCTACCTTAAGTCCTTCTTGCAGATCAGTGGTCCATGCGACCGTTCACGGCACAAATTCCTGTTTACCTCTCCCCAGATGTAAATCATTCCCCTGCCCATCTAGCGTAATTAGGTGGTTGGGGAGGAAGGAACATCCAGTGCTTCTTGTTCCGCTTAATCATATCTGGTGCACTCATGCAAGTGTAATTGCAGAAGTAGGTGGCCGAATGAAAGTCTGGATCCGGCCCTTGGTTATCTTTCATTTACTTATGTGAATTTTAGTACAAATGTAGCTTTTGACTATGTGAATAAAGCCAATATGAAGTCCTTTCTTATTAGTTGCAAAGTGAGTTTGTCTTTTCCATGTTCAATACCACAACAAGACAACATTTGAAGGTTTGGACCAAAGAGGGGGTTCATACGAGGTATGCCATTCCGTCACTCCCATCGATTTAATTGAATAACTATAAGTCTCCATTCACTTGTATTATTTTTTATGCTTCCATACAGCCACTTCTATATTTCCACTTTGACCTCTGGTTTGATGGCACAAATAGTAATGTATAGGGGTAGGGGTGTCATACAGACACAGTAAGAGAAAACATTTCCATATTTCTCCAATGACAAATAATTATAAATAGGTGTTGCCAAACGCTTAAGTGACAATTGTGAAATCTTACCCTACAAATATATTGGTTCTTTTCTCCTGGCGAGAATGTCTGGGACCGTACAATCATGCTGTTTCGTACAAATGGTCTTTGCCTTGAGCCCAGGTTGCTTCTGTCCTTGGGTCGGACTGAAATGGTTTCATGTATGGCTACCTCTGTGTTTGTTTCCTTGTCAACCTTTAAATATAAAGCAGTTACAAGAATATTTAAGTCTTAACATTACTTTGTTTAATGTACATATAATCAAATAGTACAAAACACATCAGCTGCCCACAAATTATCAAACCTTAAGCTGGCCATACACGGGACGACTTCGTTCCCGTGGATTGTCGCTAGCGACAAACGGGTGATTTTCCATGGGGAAAATCCAGGCCATACACGGGAACGAAGTCGTTCCCATGATGGCCTATGGGGAAAAAAAATAATAAGCTG
>JABWIB010001736.1:0-18556 GCA_016617825.1 Platyplectrum ornatum | reverse complement strand
TTTGCAAGTGGACTACAAAACAATTAGCTTTCAGCATCAAGATTGTTGTAAGCGCAAAGGCACACGCATTGCTTACATGCGTCAAAAACAGGCGATTGCGTGCAATTCAGAGTTGGAAAATAATGCGATTTCACGCAACTCTGAATAGTGTTGCGACTGCGCATTTTCTATGCGCACGACAAAACTCTGAATCAGGTCCTTAGTCTGTATGTCTGTTATTGTGTCCTTGTTAAATTTTGTTAAACTAAAATATATTAGAAGTGCTTTTTGAATAACACAAGATTTAAAAAAGATCTTAAGAGAAAAATTCAGATAATTCTATTATTATACATTATCTTAGTTCATATTATTACTATACATTAGTATATCAATGTATACTGTTGTATTACTGTACAGCAGTAATAATGAATTGCAATGTTTTATCTATTATCTGCTTTATTTATTTTAACATTTTTGGAGCTAGCTGTGAATATAAAATATCAGAATATTTAAAACCAACTCATTGACAGAAAGGGCACTTGTAATGCAAAAGGAGGAAACAGGAAATGTTTATAATTGGGAAATGAGCGTTTGTATGTTGTTATAGCTTTAGTCTTGTCAAGGTAGCTATAGGGTTATTGAAGTAGGTAAATAAACACATCAGCAATCACATGAGGAAATTGAGGTCACTGGCTGCCAGTGTCTCTTACAAGAGATATAAGAGAAGTGTTTAGATATAACAGTATTATAGCCACACATGCTGCAATGACATGAAATACAATGCAAGTGTTAATGTTAATGATGTTCTATAACACTTATGATTCATTTAAGTTATTAAGTTGTTGTTGTTTGTGTTGCTTTGTTTTTATAATCCATATTTTTGCACTTTCCATTGTTTGTGTGCTCGAGGTGTGGGTTTGTTATTTAGTGTAGTTTGTGTTTGTTTGTCCTTGTTTGTCTTCGTTTATAAAGGCCTTTCCATTAAGAGATTATTTCATTGTGGCAATTTCACTTCAAAGTGCCTTGATTGTGCGTTTGCTGTTGATTTGCTAAATCCCTGCTTGGTAATTACCTAATGGTCATGTTAGAAATCAACATGCTGATTTGAGATTTTTGCTATTGGTATCAGCCCCACTTTTCAATCTCTTTGCTTAGTAAATTTAGGCCAATATCTCTGGAAAAATCTACACTAAACGCAATTTGGCAAAATCACTGCTTAGTTCATTTACCCCCAAAAGAGAGAAAAACTTTAAACAGAAAAGAACAAAAAAAGAACACATTTGACTTAAGACGACTGAAACGTGCAGAGTGGTTAGATGGTAGTAACCTACTCATAGAGATGCCTAACACCTTGACACATTTAAAATTCAATAACACCCATATACTTGTGGCTAGTTTCTTTTCCATTTAAGCTTCATTAGCTTCTCATTACTTCAAGATGCAAAAATATTACCTTCTGTACTTTCCTTCTTTTTGTATTGACCATGGGTTGCGATAATAGAGACACATTTTTAGCGTTATGACACCACTGCTTTGTACAATGGCAATTTTCATTAATATAATGCAACTGCTTCTTAGGAATCTCTGCAGACAAAGTCTGGAATTATCATTATTTCCCAACAATAAAGAAAATATGATTATTTGTTTTAAGTGCATTAAATGAAGACTCGAGCCTGGTATTAGTCATATGTTTTTAAATGAATTGGTATGAAGACAAGTTGCATGCTCTGTGGTATAGCTGTACTCAGTAGTAGTCATAGTAACACATAGGAAGGGGGAAAAAAAACAGCATTTGTTCTTAGATTCATCATCTCTTCAGGAGTTATCGCATCTCATAAATGAAAATAATGTACATTTGTATAAAATATTTTTAATATTAAAAAGAGAAGCATACTGTTTGTAAAATATAGAAAATAGAAATATATGACTGTGTTTACCTTCAGAACCTGTGAATGGGGAAAGTAGAATTGAATACAATCTAGGTAACTGAAGTGTTGCAATTTTGTGCACAATGTATCTTTCTCTTTTCGCATGTGATAATTTGTGAATTTATTAAAACACCCTATGTGACCTTCTCAGAAATAATTGCATCCTAGGATTTTACAGAATGATTATCTGGGGGTGGAGAGATACAACACTGCATTTCTAATTGAAAATACAGTCATTGTGCCAGAACTTACTTGCTATGGGACAGCTAAGCAGTGCTCAAGGATAATGGTAGTGGGTAGATGTGTCATCAGCTTATGTTAATAGTACATGAAGTATTGTCATTTGAGTAGAGGACTACTTCATGTACAATTGGGCATAGTACCTAGTTTACAAGTGTATGTCCTGCCTATGAAATACACAGCCTTGGTCTTCATGAAAACTCTCTTGAATTTTTTTTTTTATTCTGTACTCATGGTTCTCATCCTGTATTATTCTCCTCTTCCACTTGCATCCTTGGAAAAATAAATACATTTGTAATAGCACAGACATAACAGTAGTAATTAAGTGTAACATGGTCCACAGCAAATGTATTCATTTATGATGTATGGGATGTTAACATTAAGTGTAAGTGGATGTTAACATTAAGTGGATGTTAACATTACTGCCACACAACATGGTATAGCGGAGGCCAGGGTTCCTGACCCATGAGAATAAATGGGCTTCTATAATATATTATAATGGCACTAACAATATAAAAGTGCAGTAATCCTATCATTCTTATGTTCAGATTTGCCAGCAGATGAGCCGACTCGCTGATTGGATGGGCATGGAGCCTGTCCTTGTGATCGACAGGCATCCTTCCCTGCTCCTCTGCCAAAAAATCTGAACACATGAACGGTAGACTCCCTGCACTGCAGAAGTGCCCCTCCCCATTCCCATGTCCTTGTTCATCGCTCTCCGACATGAAGGGAAGTTCCTGTATATGCACAGTGACACACTTCTGGGACTTCACCTAATATAGACTATTTACACCAAGCAGAGGGAGTGGAAAAAACAGCATTTTTAGCAAGAACAAGCTTATTCTTTTTTTAACCATGGCCAATACAGTGATTGAGAAGTGGTAAAGCACAGGAACAAGTTAGACTTGGGCTATTGCACATAGATACAAACTACATCGTTTTATGTTAATCTATACAATAGAGCTTAGCTAGTAAAATGCATTACTCAACCCTAATTCCATTTTCACAGTTTGAATTTGCATTCCCATGTAGTTAAACATGATCTACACCTGCACCCAATTTATAATTTTATTTGAAACAATTGTGGATTAAAATGACAACTGTATGAAATCTATGCAGTTATTCGGGTCTAGACAATATTATGATATGCAATGCAAATGTGTGATGCTCCGTTAATTCAATTGTATCTCCCAGAATACCACCTGACCACTGTTTTCAACATACTGTAATAATAAATGTCAAAATGTGATCTAAAAGCACACTGGGAAGCACACAGGGAAATTCCTTTTGGTTACTTGTATCAAATAAGTACACAAAACTTATATCAAATACCAATGGATGTACAATATTTTTTAAGGTGCTGCTCCTGACTAAGTGCTCATCTATTAAGTAGGATGCTTTACCCATCATTCGTCCAGGTGCAAATAACATATATATGAAGAATTAAAGTCATCTAAACAAGCAGAATCTCTACAGAGTAAAATATGTAGATTTGTTGTTGGAAAAGAGTATTTACTAGATGCACTAGGAGACAAAACAGCATCCACTGCTTACTCTTGCCTTGGACAGACAGGATTCTCATCTCCAAGACCTATCTGAAAATGCCATTAATGCACAATGCACCAGTGTATGGCCTCTTGCAATTTCAGACAGTCCTTCACTAGGAAGGTGTCAGAAGTGTATTTCTTTGAAGTCTAGATGGTGCACCATGCGTTTATAGCTATAATTGCTGATGCATGATTTTATCAATGTATTATTTTGAGAAATGTTTATAATAATATTTCCCTGGGCATACTGTAGTGACATTAGCTGTCTTCTTTAAAGTGCTAATAGTTATTGACTAATAGATAAAACAAATTTAAAATGATAAACTATTGGGAATAACAAATAGAAATGTAACAAATGGAATGTAAAAGTTTTATATTCCAAAATAAATAATTTTACACAGTATTTGGTAGCTATTGTAAATCCAGTAAAAATTGAAATGACACTCAATAAACATTTTTCACTAATACTAAGTATTAGTGACTATGTACATTCTATAAAATGTGTATTGTAATAAAACAAAAAGAAACACATGGCAGTTTTTGATAGGTGAGAAATGCAATGCAGGGAAATGATTGATCTAGCACAATTGCAATGCTCATCTGCAGAACAGCCAATACTGTAGATACAAAAAAATCAATTCTGCTATTATAAGCTGTTGACTGCAGTTTCAAACAACAGCCATCTCTAAATCTCTTTCTTCCAGATGTAGTATACAGTATGGATGTTTAACAGTATTAAGAAGAGGATCAAATGAATTACTAAAAACAAAAGTAAAAAATGCAGAAGCAGACATGTAAGAATAAAATTCATACACTGGGCCAGATTTAGACATCCATCCAACACCTGGCTCCTGGAAGCTGCTATATAGTAGTAGGCCAGTATAATAGACCTGGGGGGGGGGGGGGTGCAAAAAGGTCCAGGACTACTATAGGGCCTGGAGTCTTTTCTCGTGTTTTGTCTTTTTTTGAAAGTGACTGTAGATATGCAAAGACTTCTATGTTAAATTTCATCAGTATCTCTAGAGTTGACCAACCCCAGCTTAATTGTTTATTTTACTATAAAATATATTTATACATTATGGTATGGGTTATAACTTAAAATTGCTATACTCCAAGTTTTTTACACAAAATACAGTGTATGTATGTGTATGTATATGTCTATGGGGAATAAGTGCTGAGTGAATGTGGCTTTGTGGGTGCTGGTAGGGCATTAGATTATCAGCAGGTGTGTTACTGGGTGGATAGGATGATGGGTGCTGTATTTGAGCTGATAGAGTGGATTCATGTTATTTGGTACTGGGAAGGAGAAGTGATAGATGGAGATGAATAGGTTAATTCTCTGATGGGTTTTTGAGGGTTTCATAGGGCATTAATTGATCTGTGATGTGTCAGCGTGTGTATCTGTATGGGGTGTTTTTGGGGGTACATTACATGATCCTGCTCTGGAAGCCATGACTCTCTACAACACTTACGTCAATCATTGTCTACACTATAATCTGCCAATAGATGACAAGTTCAAATAAAGCTATTATCGATTCATCACCATTTTCACTTTATTCACCTTTGTGCATGGTGAGGCAAAACACAGGATTTGCTCGCCAACAAAAATACCCCTGGCATCTACACCCATGGCGGTAGGCAATTCTGGATGAATGCAGATCAATGCGCAGTAGATATAATGGGGGTTTGGACACATAATAGTACACTTCCCTCTTCCTTTAAGATCTCTCTTAAACTTTACATGTTTGATTAATGAGCTGTGGTGTTACCCATAACCTTATCCTATGAAATAAGACACAGACCAATAATGTTTTTGGGCCTAAATAAATTTTATTAAATTCTCATTTATATTCTTTATTATTTAATTAATTAATCCTAATTGCTACCTAACCAGATGGGGGCGCAAGAAGCAGTCATAAAATATAATACATACATAAATAAACAATGATAATACAAATACATCCACCTTCCACAACTCATTAATAATGATCACATGTTGATAACAGACGCATAAGTAACATTACATCCTAAAATGCATTGTTGAGATCACCAGCATGTGATGCATCCCAAATAGGCCAATCCTTATAACCTTAAACTTTATTTGGCCTAAACTTTACCACAATGGAAAACAGATTCCTTAACATTAACAAAAGAACAGGTTACATAAAATAATCAGTCCCTAAAAGAAATATTCTTAGTACAAAGAACAATTATTTGAATCTTATTATTAATTATGCCCCTACCCCATAAAAACTAATGACTGCTTCCGCCAACAAGTAACCTAAAAACCGGCACCGCCACCATCCCTCAAGCTAACCCCTTCAAAAACTTTAAAATCCTACCTAAAAATAGCAGCAGACCAACATCAGACAAGTGGACCCCGTCAGACCTGTAAAACTGTAACCGTTCAAATTTAATCTCTGGATAAGCGATAGCTGAACCCCCGTGAGCCTCCAATACAACCTTCACAAAACGGTTAACCTTCCTCCTGATCCTGTCCATTGCTAAACTGTTAAACTGTTATCAGAGTACTGCCACACCCTACAGGTAATGATATCGGACCTAGCAAATCCGAGGCCACCAGGCAAAAGCCTGTTGGAAGTCACGCCGCATCTCCTGTTGCAGTTCCCATAAAGAAACACGTCCAATATCATTACCCCCAAGGTGAACCACTATGATATCTGGAGGAGATTGTAAAATCATAAGACGAGCTAACATATCCAAAAAGGAGGACCAACTCAAACCCCTATACCCAAACCACTGAATCAGAAAACCATCAGCTGGACCCAACAAGGAAGCAAACGGGTGAAGCAACGCCCAATACACAAATCAATGGCCTAGAATCCAAACAATTTGGATGGATTGCAAAAGTGCTGAAAAAGAGAAAAAGAAAATAAGAACTCCATTAGACACCAACCAAACAGCACACCAGCAACAAATACAGAAAGCAAGAAAAAACATAAATAAAATGGCATGTCCGAAGTGGGCACCGACCAGAATTCCTTGACACACATGAGCCATGATCGCATTGAACACTCGCTGTCAGAAAATAAAAAACTAAACTCGATGCCCATTATGAACACCGGAGGAAACTAGCATCAGAAATAAACTAAACATACCTGACTAAGAAAATTGAGGGGACCATGGTCTCGGGCGAAGGTAAAAACTCAGCTTACGGGAATCTTTACTAACAGGGGAACTACTTGTTGTCTTGTAAGACGTGAGGAAAATCCCTCCACGCCCCCACACAAAGTGTGACAAGCAGCCCCGGCTAGCCCGAGTGCCTATCCAAGGACATGGCATGGGGAGGAAGGGAATGAAGGGAGACAACTAAACTAAAATGTCTACACCCTAAACACATCACATATGCGTATCAAAACCAGAAAGAGGCCGAATATATTTCCGGAAGGCATTGGACTTCCAACTGCCCAGTGACCTGATGGAAGGCATTGGACTTCCACCGCACCTACCACCTGCCACATAGAAAGGGGACACGCAGTAGCAACCGGGTTAGCATCGGGCGCCAGAGATCGAAAAACGCACCCAATCAAACCGAGATAGCGCATCTGCAATGCCATTGTCCACGCCCGGACGTGTTCAGCCCGGAATTGAATGTTATATTCCAAGCATCATAACGTCTACTGCCGTAACAGGTGGATCACAGGCAGTGAAGAAGCGCTCTGCCGGTTAATCAGCTGTCCATAACTCGACGGCCACGACTATCAGGAAGAGTTCCAGGAGAGCCAAGTTCCTAGTGAGACCAGCGTCATGCCACTGAGAAAGCCAAGCAGTGGCACACCAATCCCCCTGAAAGAAGGCTCCAAAACCGCATCCCCCAGCCGCATCCGTGAGAAGGTGCAACTCCGAATTAGGGATGGGAGGGCCAAATCCGAATCCCATTAAAGGAAGATAAAAAGGTGTCCCAAATCTCAAGGTCGGCCAATAAATCAGACGAAAGGGTAATCCAAGCTCGAGGACCTATCGCACACACAGTAGCGCATTCCAACCTGCGGCAAAAAATCTTCCCTATGGGAATCACCCTGCACGCAAATTGCAGCGAACCAAGGAGTAACTGCAGCTGACGAAGGGAGACTCTCCGGGCCAACCGGGCAGCCTGAATTCCAGAATGCAACTTAGCAATCTTATCGCTCGGCAAACGACAAAGTCCAGCCACCGTGTCTATCTCAATTCCAAGATAAGATAAACATGTGGCTGGCCCCTCGGTTTTTTCATCAGCAATGGGCACCCCCAGGGAATAAAACAAAGCATGCAAGGAAAACAATAAATCCTGACAGTCATTGGACGTCGATGAACCCACCACCAGGAAATCGTCCAGGTAGTGAGACACCAAAGTCAAACGACTACCAGCCACCAAACACCAATGTAAAAAACTACTAAACACCTCAAAATAAGCACATAAAATGGAACAGCCCATGGGCAGGCATTTGTCAACATAAAATTCCTTCCGAATTCTAAAGCCCATGTATTTGAAAGAATCAGGGTGTAAAGGGAGGAGACGGAAGGCAGATTCGATATCAACCTCAGCCATGAGAGCCTCACAGCCAAAGCTGCGAACCATAGAAAGGGCAGATTCAAATGACTGATAGACAACCCTTGCTGCCAACGCCGGGGTGGCATCATTGACCGAGGACCCCCCGAGGAAAAGACAAATGCTGAATTAAACGGTACTTACCCGGGGCTTTTTTGGGGACCACACCAATGGGGGACACTACTAAATCAGGAAAAGGAGGTGAAGAAAAGGGGCCACACATCTGACCCAATCTGAGTTCCTTGCCAATTTTGTCGAGTAAAACTAAAGGGAGCTGATTTCGAATTCCTAGGAAAGGGAGGCGTAACCAAACCAACAACAGGTATCTGAAACCCATTACGAAAACCAAGGGACAAAAAGGAAGCCATATCCCTACGCGGGTACCTCTCCAACCATTCGTCCAACTTCAGTAGATTAATGGGAAAGGGGGCCTTGTCTAGAACCAGGTTGCGGGGGTTGACGGGAGGCAGTGGGAGCGGGCCAGGTACAGTCCTTGGCGGGGTGTTTACCACCACATTTGATACAGGCATGGAGGAAAGGCCAGTTACGCCCCATGTTATAGAAAGAGTTATTAAATCCGTAACATTTTTCCTGGTTGAAAGGGGCGCCACCGTGCCCCCGGTTGGGAAAGCACCGAGCCACGGTCCCATCGCCTGTGCCAGCTAACTGTTGAGTGACCTCTAACCATAAGTCCACGTCTTTCACACCAAACTGCATGGAGAGCTGACCATCCCTTTTCCTCCAAAATTGCTCGTCATAAAGACGCCAAGCCATGCCCTTATAACGAGCCTGCAGATCATGTTGGTATCTTAAAACGTCCCGCATCTCTGATGGCTTAGTTTCAGCGTAGCAGGACGCAAAGGTACACCAAGCTGAAAACCAACACGAGAAAGTGCAGAACTGATCCTCCGCACCACTCCTGCGCTTAGAGGCTTCAGCCAGCGCTTTTTTGCTATCAGCAGTTATAGCAAACATATCCACGTACCTGCCTAGACGTATCTTATCCTCACAATGCACCATTCCAACTAAATGCAGGGGAGAGGGAACCTTTGCTTTGCACGCACCCTTCAAAACTTTCTTACGCAAGCGCCTATCTATAGCCTTACGCCAGCCAACAGGTAAACGGACTCAGAGGAAGACGAGATAGAGGTAGAAGACACAGAGTCTGAAACGTGAGAAACCGACGGATCATGAGCTTCAAACAACTCACCCAATGGAGCATCAAGCGAATCCTGGGGATCAGATTCGGGCACCACAGGACGCATATCCTGGCAAACTGCTGCCAGCACATCATCTTCACAAGGCTGCGACAGTGCTCTCCAGAAACAGTCTTCACCGGTACCGGATCTGCTCCACCCCAACCAGCCTTTTCTGGTAAGCATGACCCCTACTCCTGTGGGAATCAACATACCTAGCCCTACGAGAGGTGTCAAGAGAGCGAGACCCAATTGCTGCTCTAGTTCTTCTAGATGTACCCTCCCCAGGGGAAATTTCCTGGTCTTGACTCATATAATAATCATCCCTATGGGTCCCAACAGAAGCCAAGGAGCAAACACCAGAATGCAATCGCCCTGCAGAATGATCGCATGCTGCAACCGCCGGGGCAGCCCTCGATGACGTCAACACAGCCGCGGCGGAGGTTGTAAGGATAGGACTGGAAACAGAGGCCGAAGCCTCGTGACGCCCAACAGGACGAGGGACAGAGCCAGAAGTCCGTCTCCTCGCCACTGAACTTCTCGCCAAAGAGCGTGAATGCCGCACTGATGGTGCGGGCATCATGGGAGGAGCCACAGACGACCCGGTAGCACGCGCTCCCCCAACAGCTACCGTAGCACGACGCTGAAGCGGCGTGTACGGCACAACGTCGGGGGAGTCACTAAGACGGGCGGGGGGAACTTTCACACGCTGAGGACGGACTATGGCAAACACAGATAAACACAAGATGGCACCCGAGGCTAAGGAAAAAGAGTGGGAAAGGAGAAAAGAAAGAAAAAGACAGAGAGACAAAGGAAGAATACAAAGAAATAAAGTAGAGAAGTTAAGAACAAGACAATAGCAAATACAGTAACTGAATGGTCACAACAACACCTAATTAAAGAGCCAGCAAAGGAAATTTCCATCCAAATGGAAATTCAAAATGGAGTGATCAGTTCCTCCCACTATTGGATCTTAAATAGTGGGATAACTCCTCCTCACCTCATACATCCCAGCCAATTGAAAGGTATTCCACTATCACACCACGGCTCATTCCCACCCAGTAAGTTTAACCCATTCGGGCCAAATAAATTAACCCTTCATTAACCTTACCCAGAGTATAGGTTTGAATTCAGTCCATTGATCCCAGCTGTAAAGAGAAACTTTGTACTGATGATATATTATGTTTATTTGAATTTTAAATATGTTTGATGTACATGTATTAACCTCCCAGCATTCTTGATTAAAACAGATAGATGTTTAATGCGTAAGGGGTTGTCTGTTTAAAGGGTTGTATGGAGTAGGAAAGGAATAATACAACTGTATGCAAGCAGTTCATCAGCGATAATATTATATATATATATATATATATATATATATATATATATATATATATATATATACATTCACATGGGAGGAAGTGTGAATGGAGATAAATGGTGAGAAATAGAGGAATATGAGAGAGTGTTGTAGGTTTTTGTGAGTGATATGTAGGCCAAGAAAGTGAAGAGTAAAGAGTTTAGAGTAGGAGAGTGTAATCGAGAGTGTCAAAGGCTGAAGCAAGGTTGAAGAGAATGAGAAGGGAGAAGTGGCCCTTTGGCAGGAAAAGGAGGTAATTCGTGACCTTGGACAGGGCAGATTCTGTGGTTTGTAGGGGTTGAGGTACCTGAATTGGATAAGATCTAGGATGGAGTTGTTAGTAAGTTATGTGATGGATTGAGGGAAGAGGAGAACACTGCAACATNAAAGAAGTTGAGTTTCTGTCTGAGATGAATGAGTTTAGGAGAAAAGGGAATAGAGGGTAGGAGGTGAGGAAAAAAGAAATAAGGTAATTGTTGGAGAGAGGAAAGGGGGAAATGAAGATGTCAGGTATGGTGCAGGATCAGCAGGAGAAAAGGTCAAGGTAGTAGCCATGATTGTGGGTGGGGCCAGACATCCACTGTTCCAGGCTGAGGGAGGAAGGGAGGGAGAGAAGTTTGGAGGTTGTGGGGTCAGAGGGGGTTGTTGACGGAGATGTTGAAATCCTAGAAGATGACCGTGGGAAGGACAGAAATTAGGGAAGCCAGACTTGGAGAAGGGGCCAGCACTAGATGGTCTTAAAGTTTCTTTATATCATAATAAAACTATCTATGGCTACATGTGCTTGGACTTCCTGCTGTTGTGCCACCATTTGCCAAATGGCCAATCTTGTGACAGTTGTTTTCTTCTGTGAATATGTGCTACAGTTTCTTCAAATTGAATACATGTTCCTATATTTTTTATTTTATGATAATTTTCAAAAATACTACATAATGATTTCTTGATGACCTTCTGAGGTGCAGTGGTTTTAGAAGCAAATACTACTATGCTAAACTTGCCAAATGCTACAATGCAGATATCTTTTGAATGTGATCTTTCCATGTATTTTTTTTATAAAGAGTATACTTGACCTTTGGATATGCCCTAACTCTTTTTTTTTATCTTTACATCAATATTTTTGTTTTCCTATGGTCGACAGATTTTTAACTTTCAACTCTCTCTTAATACCTGAAATAATTACCCTTGAAACTATATTTTTATCCCCTTATAGATAATGTCAATATATTCACATACTGCAGCATTGAACATATTGTGCTTGCTGTGTGTTAGAGTAAGTGCCTTGATAAATATGAAAATACTGTTTATGTTGGCCATCAGGTTGCTGTCATTAATGTATTTATAAATGAATTCAAAAAAGTGCTTTTCAAAATTCTAGGAGTATGTTGCTTGTTATCAGCATTATTAAAGGGCAAAGTCAATATTGCAGAAAAAAGAACATTTTCTAGGATGCGTATACATTGGTTAAGTGAATATAAAATGTAGCTATTATTGTTTCTTCTCTCTTTGATTGCGTGCTGTACAAAGCATAGTGTAGAGGCAGAATATCCATTTATGCTTTACAAAGGCACATTTAATTCCATCTATTTTATCTCTCCAAGGAGTATTATTTTAAATCCATCATACTACCGAAACCACCTTAATCAAGCTACCGTGTTTAGATCACTTAGAAGATATCCAGAAGCTGCGAGGTAGGGTTGAGATGTTATTCTTCTGTATTGTACTTTTATTAATCACTTTAAGTAAGTTACACAAAGTACTGAAAGAATTATTTCCTTATCACTTAAGTCAGGTAGTGATTAATAAACATAATCTCCTCTACAAGGGTTTGAAGGATAAAATAATTTATTTGAGGAAGAAATGATAGACTTTGAAGCACCTTATATAGAAGGCATTTAATTTTTGCATAGTATGCATAGTTCCTCTAAGGCTAATAATATAGCCTTAGGGGAACTATGCATACTAATTATGTTAAATATTCTGTTATATTTTAATATGAAATTTAAGGGGTGTTTAGTCATTAGATTCTTCCTATATATTTTATTTCAACTAACAACTGAAGTAAATCAATGCTTGCTTCCTAAGCCTATGACTTTTGTTGATCTACCTGCATTAACAGACTGAATCCTATAAATTTAATCTCTATAGATTTCTAGCACTAAACCATTCATTCTCAAAATATGTTTCATTTTATCGTATCAGTAAGAACTCCAAATAAAATCAACTAAAATTCAGACTACTTTTTATTGTGTTTATTGTAGGAATTACTGCCTTTTTAGTTAAGGTAATATACATATTTGTATAGAAAACAAAAAAGGGCACACAAACCTTAATCATTTTCTATACATCATGATATCTGTGCAATAATTTGTGTTGGTAAAAGACAACAGGGCCGTTTTAGAGTTTGAGAAGAGTAAAAAAGATAGCTATATATACCTGGGCCAAACCATATTACATTTCAGGGGAAGTAACTGTATAAACATAATTAGTTATTGATGTTTCTATCCCATATTGAAATTACTATTTACAGTATTACAGCGAGTGATTTACATGCAATGACTGCTTTTGCCTGAGGCCTGGGAGATTTGATGACTCACCCAAGAACTGGTCAAAATTCAGGAGTCTCATGGAAATTCCAGGAGAGTCGGCATCCTTGGCTTACTATGAAAGCTGCAGTATTTTCTTGCAATTCAGTGTTTTATTGTTGAAATGTACATTTGTTCTTTTTGTAATGGATCTTGGGATGTAGATTAGAACATACCATATAAAAGTACATGAAAATTAAACAACTATTAAAAAAACAGATGACCAGAATTCACTCCACACTAAAAAGAGTCTAATATGTACCTTTCTTTGCAAGAGTCCAACAATTGCGCCAACAATTTCTTATGGATCTTCTTGCTTTAATATTTTATCTTAGAACACCACTGTAAATTTAAATAAGATCAGCTAGTTATTTTTTCTGAAAGATAGTAAAGTGTACCATTATTTATTTACCTGGACACTTTTCATGTCCTATGTATTCATGTCTAACTTACAACTAGATCAACACATCACTTCTTTTGAACTCAATTGTATAAAATCACATGTTTTAGTCGCTGCAGTGAGATTGTAAAGTGGGGATGTTGCCCATAGCAACCAATCAGATTTAAGCTCTCAGTTTCCACTTTTCAATCTCACTGAAATCTCACCGCTTAGTAAATATACCCCTATATCTCTTCTTTCATTGACAGGTAAAATCACCCAACTTTTGTTAGGGGGAGGGGGGGTCCAGTCTGCTTATTGAACTAGGAGGCAAACTTCCTGGTATCGCCATAAGTGAGGAAGGGAGACTCCACCCGTCCTTTTGGGAAGGGTCCGGTGTGAGGTAGCTATCGGGAGGGCGTCATCTTGAAAGCAGCAATACAGCTCATCGAGATTTCAAATTGCATCCATCTCTTTGTCAAGGCAGCAAGCTGGAGTAAAAGGGGTGTAGATAATAGTAAAGACTTGGGCCAAAGAGGGAGGTATATAGATGCCCATGTAGGAGAGGGACGTAGATTTCCAGACATTCTGTCTCTTTTGTAATCACGTATATATCTATTTTTTTTATTTATTTTAAAGATATTTTTGTGAAAAAAAAGCAATGTTGGGAGCAGAGACTTTTTTTTCACAATTGAACATTTTGTTTTGTTTTATTAGTTTCTAAAGTAAAATTTGAGAAACAATCCATGAAAAGATTATTGTAATATTAAGGACTAAATTAAACTTACACAATTATTTTATTTTTTATGCAATTTTGCATAAAGGCTTCGCAACAAATTTGTAGATTAATACTAGACAAGTGTGAATGCACTTTGTGATATATTATACTATTAGAATATGTTTGAACCATATACATTATAAATATTCAAATTAAATGTACTCTTATTTGAGATATTTAAATCTCTGCTAATCTATGCACTGCATTTATATTACCTTATATTATGTTTGTTTGTAGACAGAAACACTGCACCGTTTAGGGACCACAAAATGTTAAATAGTAAGAAAATTATAATTGAGTAAAAACCAAGAACGGCTGCAGACCAGCTGCCACATCTGCTGCCACTTCAACAGAATGGATTCCGTCCATTATATCAGCATTATCAGCACAACTGTCCCAGGATGATATGTAACTGNGTGGGGACATTGCAGCACAGAAATAGCTTCAGAAAGTACTTCATTCATCCTATTTGAAATTGTTCACAATATGTTCATATTAGCTATTCTGGGCATACTTTACATGGAAAACGGTGTTCAGAGTATTAGTGCTGCATTCAGTTCCACCTTTCCCAAGCATTCTCTTAATGCATAAAACTGTTGTTAAGCATCCCATTAAATCACAACTCTAGGGCATACATTTAAGCCTGTTCCATTTTAAAAGAGTAGAGTGCAAAATGATAAAATGTGAGAAATATGACAAAAACCTTACAACATTATTCTCAGAAATAGGAAATCCACCATATAAATTAGTTTTTGAGGAAAAACCCTATAGCAGTGTTCTGTGTCTCTTTTCAGTCACAAAATTTAACTCTCAATACGTCATTTCCTATAAGAGTTTGGCATTGTTTGATTTCATATGAGCCCTCAGATTCTCAATTGTGGTGAATTATATATAAGGAAAATATTAAACAGAATTAATGGCCTCACAATTTTATAATTAACAAATTAATAATAACCTTCATAAGCACTTACACCCGATTTACGCACACAGCTTGTGTAAATCAGCTGTAGAAGTTACCACCTGGTCCAGGAAAATCACTCTGGAGTTCTGGACGCCAGTCATAATTTCTGGAATGTCTGGAGCAATCCTGGACGGGTTGTAACCTAAACTCAGCAATTGGATACTTTGCCCAATGCAACCAATCAGACTCAAGCTCTCAGTTTAATTTTACAGACTGGAGAATGTTCACATCATATTGGTTGCTACGGGCAACATCTCCACTTTTCCAAAACCCGCAGTTCAGTTCAGGCACAGTGAAGTTTTTGCCATGCTCACAGGCACAGGCACAGACCTTTCGGATGGAATGCATTTCTGTCCACAAGCAGATCTGTTTGCAAGGGCATTATATCTTTGTGCATAATCCACACAGGAAAGGGGAGTGACATGAGAGCNGACTACCATCACACCATGATCTGCAGAGATGTGCACACATAGGACATGAAATAAAAAAATTATATGTATGTAAATGTGTCATGATGAGCTGTACTCTCTAGATATCCTGTATTATAGTTAAAGACAGGATGTTGTAAACTAAGTTTACATAAACAAACATTTTTTTTAGCTAGATTGAATATGTTGACGCTTGTGGTACTAGAAGTGTCAGTGTGCCCTGGCAAAAACTGACACTTTTAGTACTTTAAGCCAGTGGTCGAAGTGGAAATTTAGAAGTGGGGGTATGGACATACAGAAGTGGGGGTATGGAAACACAGAATATAATGGAAGTCAATGGAGTTTTTTAATTTTTCCATTACATCAGTGGAAGAAGTGCCGGTATGGCATACCCCCGTATACACCCCCACTTCGAGCCCTGCTTTAAGCACCAGCATTCCTGTAAAGGCCATTATCAATTTTAATAATTAAGTATGTCAGTTTGTAAATGATCAGACTGCCGGCCTTTTATGTAAAAACTCATTGGTTTGGTCAGTTACAAACCGTCATAAATTCCTATTGTACAGAGCTGCAAAAATCATCTGGCACCCTAAAATATTGTTAATAATAATAATAACAACAATTGGCAGCAGATTTAAAAGGAGAAAATGAACCGCACCCTAGTTTTTGCCACTCTAGTACACTGAAAATTCTGGAAGTCTGGAACAGTATGGAATGGAATGGATATGCCTATACTGTACAGTATAAGACGAAAATATGACCACTTGCATTCACAACATAGCAGCATAAGCATATACTGTATGTGTGCATAACAGAAAATCATACCTCCCATCTTTGAAGGTCCGGGCTGCGGGACAAATAAGCCCCGCCCCTGGACACACCCGGATCTGCCCCATACATGCCCGACCCCGCCCTCCCACGTAGGCCCCGCCCATTTTAATGCCACGACTCACGGCATTGTATTGGGGAAAAAAGTTTGTCCCCTTAGCGGGACAACCACCGAGGCGGGAGGGACAGCAGGACAGTCCCCCGAAAGCGGGACAGTTGGGGGGTATGGAAAATNGAGGCAATCTGACACATACACACAGAGAATGGTTAGAAATCAGATCTCAGGATCCATCATTGTATGCTTGTGCAATCACTATATTCATGCTATGTTTACATTTTACAAATGCTTTGAAGAAATCATTGATAATTATTTATTCTCTTAACATAAATTATGCAAAGTCTGGCATGGAACAATGCTTTATAGTTCCCATATCAAAGAGGCAGCCAGTGTTATGTAAACTTCAAGGAAAACCATCTTGTTAGATATGCCATTAAAGCTAAATATTGTTGTACACAGCTTACACAGTGGGGTGAACAAGTGTTTATCCAAATGTGTGCTTTCAGATCATAGCTATTTATTAGTTTATAGCTTCAGCTATTTAGTCATCCGTCATGAATGCAGGAGTGAGTCTGCACTGTTTAGTTGCCAACAGGAGGGCTATCATTCCTACAATGATTATTTTTTAAATGCTACTTACTTAAAAATCCAGATGTTCCATCCTGGCACCCGACATAGATGGCTAAAGAAGTCATGCATCCATTCACAAATTTAGAATGGGTGGCTGGAATACTAGGGTTTTTACTGTCACAGAGCCCTTTGTCATTGAACTCTCTAGAATCCATGATAATGTTTGGTGGATAATTTATGCCACAACATTCATTTGTAACCCAACACATGGGCCTAAATTTACTAAGCAGGGAGACTGCAAGGAGATTGAAAAGTGGGGATGTTGCCCATAGCAACCAATTTGATTCAAGATCACTTTCATTTTACATACAATCTCCCTGCTTAGTAAATTTTACCAATGTGCAGTCTCCCAGCATACTGTCAGTGTATTATGACAACATGCTATTTTCTTGTACGCGAGTTTACCATGCTAGTCTTTATCATTTTATAGTGTCCTGGATGGTTGTCTGGCAGTCAGGACACAAATCATTTGTGTTTTCATGTTAGAATGCTTCTGACGAATCATTGACTGAAGGGTTAAACCTTTAAAACGTGGCAGATTAAACTTCCTGGAGTGTGGGGTGATGTGGAGGTCACCTACCTGGGATACAGGGGATTGGCTGGTGTCCTGGTGGGAGGAATGAACCAGGAGAAGGGAAGGTTACATCAGGCACCTTCACAGGAAGTGACCCCTCTTTTTCTTTTGGAAGTTGCCCACCCTCCCTCCCTTGGGTTTTTGTTTCTTTATGGTTTTCGCTTGCAGTGCTGGTGGCGGTAAGCAGGTTCACTGCATAGTTTAAGTTCGGGCAGGTGGAGGTGAGCCTCTGGCACCATGGGTTTTAAGGGACTTTGTGCCAGTTACTTGGGTATTTAGTATGGTCCTCTGGATCCAAATGCTAGTTTGAAAATATGTCTAATTAATAAATTAGTTGTCCCAAACTATTGCTTCTGGGGGGTATATTTACTAAGCCGTGAGTTTGCAGTGAGATTGGAAAGTGGAGATGTTGCCCATAGCAACCAATCAGATTCAAGCTTTCAGTTTCATTTTACACACTGGAGAATGTGAACTCGAATCTGATTGGTTGCCATGGGCAACATCCCCACTTTCCAATCTCACTGCAAACTCGTGGCTTAGTA